>VWYK01080455.1:0-13739 GCA_013399775.1 Semnornis frantzii | reverse complement strand
TTTTTTTTTTTTAATAGTAGCAACTGTCTGGAGTTCAACCTTCTAGTATTTTGGCTTGTTCTAGTTATATAAGTAGTATAATTCCAGTATCTGAAGGAGGCCTACAGGAAGACTGGGGAGGGACTATTTACAACATCTTGTAATGACAGGGCAAGGGGCAATGGGTTTAAACTGGCAGAGGGGAGATTTAGACTGGATGTTACGAGGAAGTTCTTTATAGTGAGGGGGGTGAGACACTGGCACAGGTTGCCCAGGGAGGTTGTGGCTGCTCCCTCCCTGGAGATGTTCAAGGCCAGGCTGGAGGAGGCCTTGAGTGACCCGTACTAGTGGGAGGTGTCCCTGCCTATGGCAGGGGGTTGGAACTAGATGATCCTCGAGGTCCCTTCCAACCTTACCATTCTATGATTCTATGTATTCCCCTTGCTGCTTTTGAAGAGTAGCAGTGGAGATACTGAAAGGGAGGCTGTGATCTTGTGACTCCATGACACATTGCCTTTATGACTGTAGATGTATTGTCACATCTTCTCTGTTCTTACTTGATAAAGGAGAAAATGTCTGTGGTGCTGCAGCTTGTTTTTACAAAATGATTCATCAAATAACCACGGTTCTCTTTGAGCCTTGAATTTGTAACGCCTCTGTTGCTTCTGGCACTCTGCCACCTCTGACATTATTCCTAAATTATTACTGAACACTACACACGTGGAATACCTTGTCTGTGTCATCTGTGCTGTTCTCTAGGAAGACATCTATTACAACTGAAGAAACAGCGTGTGCACGTGACTGCACATGCACAGAGACACAAAACAGAGCCAACTGAACTCTCTCGACTTACTGTAGGCAGTGATGATAACAATGCAATCATGGGGAATTAATCTTGAAGCTGAGATAGTTGTCTCTGAGGTCAAACTATCTTAATGACAAGGCAATTGGATGTGATGATTTATAGATAGGGAGAAGGAATTGCTGAATTTTAACTAAGTGTCTAGTGGGCAGATGTTCCCATCACAAGAGCTCTTCTGAGGAATATGCTGCCATGGGGTATGAGAGATCTGCTTTATGTTCCCTGTTTTCCTTTGTCTGATTTTAAACAACACATGGCTTCTCTGCACCTGTTTTATGGTTTCTGCTCATATTTGTGTGTATTGTATGCTCTGATTACTTTATATGCTGAGACAGTTTCTTGAACTACATAGGAATAGCCTCAGTGCTCTATGCCCACATCTTGCTTGGAGCATATGGAAGCTTCTGCAGTTTTAATAATAACTGTTCTTCAGAGATAACTTTTCTGTTTCTCTATCTCAGTCTTCCTGTTTGTAAATGGAAGTTAGAATCTTTAACTTGCTTTGTGAAACTATAGGATAAATTAATATGGAACAGGCTTCTGGAGGTTTCTAGTCCAAACTCTGCTGAAATCTAGGTAGGCTTTCTTCAGAATTGTATCCATTTGTGTTTTAAATGCCTCAAGATGATGATTCCACAGCCTCTCCAAGGTTTCTGTTCTCATGTTTGCCAGTCCTCATGGTGAAAAATGTTTCTTTCTGTGGAGCTGGAGTTTTCCTTGCTGCAACCTGTGGTCAGTGTCTCCTGTCACTGCAAGGCACCCTCACATTCACATTCAGATTGGTGTCTGTCATACTCCTAG
Source organism: Semnornis frantzii (assembly GCA_013399775.1). NCBI lineage: Eukaryota > Metazoa > Chordata > Aves > Piciformes > Ramphastidae > Semnornis > Semnornis frantzii. The sequence goes on along the minus strand of VWYK01080455.1, from coordinate 12,097 downwards.
GTCCTTTTCTGCAAACTTGCTCCTTAGCCAGCTGGTCTCCAGCTTGTACTTATGTGAGAGGTTGTTCTGCTCCAGGTGCAGGACTTTGTATTTATTGGTCTTATTTACATCAAATATTTCCATCAATCCTCTTCCTGACCTTGTAAAGATTTCTTTGAATGGTAGTTCTGTGCTTCCTCCAAAGGATCAACCATTCTCCTTAATTTGATGTCATCTACAAATTTGGTGAGATTCTATTTAGTTCCATCATCCAGAAGCACCTTTGGAATAACTGATGAACAGTTTTCTGGGAGAGCTATGTAGTGATAATTAAGATGCTTTTACTTAACTTTTTTTTTTTTTTTTCTCCAGTCTTGATAGTTACCTGAAAAAAAAAAATCTGCATGTCATCAGTAAGTCTTTGCTTTGCTGGATGAATAATACTGTTGAATAATGCTCAGTTTTTATATGTTATTATTTAGCTACTGTGCCCTTATAATGCAAATTTGTATACAGACACATGATGATCAGCCACTGAATGGAAATATATCCTGTGGTTCACCAGGAGAGACTCTGTTTCTGTTAGTGCATTTGGGTAGGGAGGAATCCTTCACCCTCTGTGCTAAACCTTAAACCTCACTCAGTTACTGGGAAAAAAAATGAATTAGACTGAGACTCGTGAGTGAAAATGTTGACATCTCCTTCTCCTCCTCCAGGTACTATATCAGTGAACAGCAGACGCACCCCATTCACTGCTAGCGGGGAGAGTGAGATCCTGGATCTGGAAGGTGACATGTACCTCGGTGGGCTGCCAGAGAACCGGGCAGGTCTCATCCTTCCCACAGAGCTGTGGACAGCTATGCTGAACTATGGCTACGTCGGCTGCATCCGAGACTTGTTCATTGATGGAAGGAGCAAGAACATCCGGCAGCTGGCAGAGGCACAGAATGCTGCGGGAGTCAAGAGCTCCTGCTCCCGCCTCAGCACCAAGCAGTGTGACAGCTACCCCTGTAAGAATAATGCGGTCTGCAAGGACGGCTGGAACCGCTTCATTTGTGACTGCACCGGCACTGGCTACTGGGGCAGAACATGTGAGCGAGGTAAGCTGTGTTTTCTGACGGTGACACAGAGCTGAAGGTGTGCAGAACTACAATAAGACCCAGTGCTTCCATGAGACCTCCACCTGCACCTCATTTTCCCAATGATCAGTTCCAGGTCCCATGCTAAGAAAGCTTTTTTTCCTTCCAGTCTTTCCCACCTTCATTTCATGAGCTTACCTTCTTCATCTACAACTTCACTCTCTAAGCCTTCTTAAGACCTTGTCTTCAGGTTCCAGGTTTCTTTAATCTCCTAAGGCAGAAAATGCTTCTGCATGTGAAAAGGACATAGAACTGTTGGAGCGGGTCAAGAGAAGGCCATGAAGATGATCAGAGGGCTGGAGCAGCTCTGCTATAAGGACAGGCTGAGAGAGTTGGGGCTCTTCAGCCTGGAGAAGAGAAGGCTTCCAGGAAACCTTAGAGTAGCCTTCCAGTATCTGAAGGGAGCTACAGGAAAGCTGGGGAGGGACTATTGACAAGGTCTTGTAATGACAGGACAAGGGGCAATGGGTTTAAACTGGCAGAGGGGAGATTTAGACTGGATGTTAGGAGGAAGTTGTTTGCAGTGAGGGTGGTGAGACACTGGCACAGGTTGCCCAAGGAGGTTGTGTCTACTCCCTCCCTGGAGGTGTTCAAGGCCAGGTTGGAGGAGGCCTTGAGTGACCTGTACTACCCTGCCTATGGCAGGGGTTTAGAACTAGATGATCCTTGAGTTCCCTTCCAACCTTACCATTCCATGATTCTGGAAGTCTCAAGCAAAGACCAGTTCATGCTTGGTATGACTCCCATCCAAGGCGAGGTACCTAAGGGAGTCAAAGGTTCTGGTAGGACTGTTGCAGTTCATTCAGTTAACTCTATGTTTTTCATGTGCTAACCAGGAGACAAAATTCTTAGGAGACAAATTTTGAAGGCTTCTGCTAAATACACTTGTATTGATGTGCTTGCCATAGAACGTGGAAGTGAATGGACACTTAGAAATGCTGGGACAAGGTATTTCACCTAAATGAGACTCTCCACAGTCTTCATAAATCTCACTTTATCTGCTTGTGAGTTTGTGTTTCTCTCCAACTGTGTAGCTGGTGACAGGTGACACAGAAGGGAGAGGAGGTGAAAGTGCAGTGGGACTCATGGGCTAGAAGTGCTCAATGCCAGGCTGTGATGCTAAACAAAGGCAGCAGCAAATACTGGGAATTATCTAGATGTAGTCTCCATTTCACAGCTTCCATCAGAGGCTGCACTGACCTGGTAAAACACCTGTTAATTGCTTATTTTCTGAAATCCTTGAGCTCCTCAATCTCTATTGTGTTTCCATGATGGTTCTCTAATACCCTGATTAATTCAGTCTGACAATGTTGGGAATCACACCTGAGAAGAGTCTTTTTGAGCCACTGTTAAAATTAAGGATCTACCATAAACATAGGCAGCTCTAGCATTAATTCCTGAAACTGCAGAGATTCCACAGCAGCTGTTGAAAGAGTGGTGTTGTATCTGTCTATAAGGCTAGGAAATAAGACTCCTCAAGTTTTGCAGAGTGCATGAACTCAAAGTTATGCTGTGACCTTCTTTAGATTCCTTGGATAAGTACTCTCAGATTAAAAAAACTGACAGCGAGGACCTGTGCTAAATGTATGTGCGGTCAGAGAAGAGGCAGTAGCTGGTTCTCAAGAGAAATTCAAATCAATAGCATGATCTGTTGTCTGAGTACTGTGTCCATTTCTGGGCCTCTCAATTTAAGAAAGATGTTGAGGTGCTTGAACATGTCCAGAGAAGAGGCTGGTGAGGGGGCTGGAGCACAAGCTGAGGGATCTGGAGTTGTTTAGCCTGGAGAAGAGGAGGCTCAGGGGAGACCTTATTACTCTCTACAACTACCTGAAGCAAGGTTGTAGCCAGGTGGAGGTTGGTCTCCTCTCCCAGACACCCAGTCATAGAACAAGTGGACAGTCTCAAACTGCACCAGGGAGGTTTAGGCTGGATGTTAGGAAGAAGTTCTTCACAGAAAGACCTATTGGCATTGCAATGGGCTGCCTGGAGAGGTGGCGGAGTCATCATCCCCGAGATAGCAGAATTATGGGATCAAGTCCCTAGAGGATTTTTTTTTTAACCTTATAGTTCCCAACCTGGGACAGAGACGTTTAAAAGGAGGGTGGATGAAGCACTTAGTGTCGTGGTTTAGTTAATTAGAAGCGTAGAAGCGTTAGATGATAGGTTGGACTTGATGATCCTAGAGGTCTTTTCCAACCTGATTAATTCTGTGACTCTGTGGTTATGTGGAAATTCTGGTCTGATAATTCAGTATTGCTGTGCTCCAGAAGGTAACTGTCTGTTCTGCAAAGGAATTGGTATTGTCAAACTGCCAAGGCTACTAGACTGACAAAAAAGATGATGTCTTGTTTAAAGTGGGGGCATAAAACAAAGAAAACAGAAAGGAAGCTGATAGGATACAAGCCCTCCTGCAAGCGATAGTGGTAACTATCTTGCTTCCCCCTGCTCTCCGAACTCTCCTGCACTCCTGTTATATCTGATTAGAGTGTGCATGGTGGAAAGCAATATTTAGTTGTGCCCCAAAGCCTTCTAAATGGAAAGGCAATTACTGACTGTTTCTGAAATGAATGGCAGGCACAGAGAAGTGGATTTGTGATGGAAGTTATGATTGAATGTACATATCGAAGCTTTATACTGAGTTGTTAGGTCTTGGCTTGAGATGTGTCAGACATCAAGGGAAAAAACCTTGGATCTTATACTCTTAGTAATTACTGTTTAGTCATTCTTGCATCCTAGGGTTTTAGAAAGGAGTATCAAATAATAGTGTCTGCAATATAGCCTCTCAAAGTACCTTGTTCCAGCAGGTCAGCCATTTTGCTAGATGCTTTGGTGAACTAAAGGATATGAAATATCTGAAAGCTCACATCCCATGGGAGCGCTTCCCAAATGCTTTCCAATCATCAGGCACAGGGCAGACTTTAGGATAACTGACAAAAAGGATCCTCCAATGCAATGAGTAGCACACTTCTTGTTGTGTGTAGACTACCCTCTCATACTTGAACCCAGTGTAGATTAGAGTGAGTTCCAAGTCTTGTCAGCAAGGGCTAGAGGGGTGTTACAAATATGTAGGATGAAAAGGGTGGATTGGTGCTGCTACTGTGAAGGATCTTCTGAGGTTTTTTTAAGTACTTGATGTTTTCTCTATCCTTTGACTTTTAATTTGTTAGCATTTGACATCAGTTGTATCATTAGGTCACTGCAGAACCCTGTTAATTGCAGGAGTCAGGATCTGGCTCATGGAGGTTGATGTACTACTTTGCTGTGGCAACAGAGTACCTCCTCACAACCCGTGGGCTTGCCTGAAAAGGACTCAATTCCCTGGCTTAAAAAATGCAGGAGGGAGGGGAATGTATTTTGTGTTCACATTAGCTGTTTTCTATAGCTGCAGCGAAAAAACTACAAGCTCAAAAGAGTGCTTGAGGTCTGTTCTGTGGAGCCTGAAAGCTCTCTGTGTGCTTTCCTTCTACTGAAACACTCTGAGAGAAACTGCAGAAGGCAAAAGCCCAGTAAGGACACGAAGAAAAAGACAACTGAAAATCAGATTGCTTCAGGCCAGAGAAAGTCAACTGCTGTTGATCATTCCCTTCTCAATTGTTTATCCTGTTTCCCCATTTTTTTCACTTTGATTGGAGGTTTATTTTTTTTATTATTGAGAAGTATATACTGATAAGATTAGAAGAGGCTGGTTGGTATGAGCCTGGTGGCCATTTAAGACTGAAATAACACATACTGAGGTTTAGATTTTAAACCTTTGCATTTAACTGCTCAACTGGAGATAGCCTGAGTCCTTTCCAGGTAAGAAACAAGAATTTGAAAAAAAAAAAAATCCCTAAACAAAACAAAATAAAAATATCAACACTGAAAATCAATACCAAAACCAAAAATATCAAACCCAAAAATCTTGTTCCAGCTCTTTCCTTTTGAGCTGCATTCAGTGTTGATTGCAGCAAGGCACTGGAACCAATGTCCCTGTTTGGGTTTGCTCACATATGGATGATTAACACTCTGAGCAAATTGGGCTTTTTCTGTGCTTTGAGGCTTGTTATTTGAGAACAGCAATTGACCTGTTATTGGCAATGCTCACATTGAGCATAGAGCTACAGATTTTATTAACCAACAAATACCTTTATAGCAAAGCTTGCTAAGAACAGTTTAATGACAATATACATCTCCCCATTATGTATGCAATAAATGGAGATGTCTTTAAATTACTGATAATAAGAAATGCTACAAAATAATTTACTGTATGGTTTAAGTGCTGCATGCTTTGCTTTCTCAAGCACAAGCAGCAGCATAGATTTGTTTTTATTTTTGACAATTATTACATATTTGAAGATTTATTTAGAAAAACTCAGATATGTTGATACTTTCTGAAATATCCAGACCTCCTGGCTCTGCAGTATAGTGCTAGATAACTGCTGAAAAGGAGAAGGGCAACAATGCTGGTGAGGGGGGCTTGAGCACAAGCCCCATGAGGAGTGGGTGAGGGAGCTGGGGTTGTCCATCCTGGAGATGAGAAGGCTCAGGGGAGACCTTATTGCTCTCTGCAGCTACCCGACAGGAGGTCGTAGCCAGGTGGGAGTTGGTCTCTTCTCCCAGGCATCCACTGTCAGAATAAGAGGACACGGTTTCAAACTGTGCCAGGGTAGATTTAGGGTGGACATTAGGAAGAAGTTCTGTGATTCCATGACTTACAGGGTCCCAGGGGTGCTGGACACATTAGGAGAAAAGCCTTTGCTGTACTGTTTTAATGCTTTTAGCCCCTGCTGAACCTTGAAAATTCAAAGATTTAGGAAAGTCAAAACATCAGAATAATTTTTATAATTGCATGAGATACAATGGAAGATTTTAGAAACAGGATGGTGTGTTCTAGAACTTAGCAGTTCATTGACTTACTAGTGCCAAGCAGATCCCTGTTGGGTCCCTGTTGTACAATTTCCCCAAATGCCTCCAAACTGCAGAAAAAAAATATTCCCTCTGACTTTAGAAAAAACATTCACACAATCCCTTCACACCCATTTTGACTTGTACCTCACTAATTGTAAAGTCTCCATTAAGATCTGAGATATGCTTTTGCTAAGACCATTTGGGTGACAAGCTCATTTTTCACTTTCCATCCATCCCTTTGTGACACCTGTGGCTGTTCTGTGGCTGGCTAAGAGGCTACTCCCATGATATATGCTGTACATAAGAGTTCTGCTTAAGAAACACAGACCTGGGATTTCTGTGCTTAGTTCCTTTGTATCTCTCCCTAAGGACTGACTCTGATTGTCAGAGAAGAAGTCTACTGTTGGTTGATAAGTGATGGATTATCCTACTGTACTAAGCTTCTATCTTCTCATCCTTGCCTTGTTTTCCATGGGACAATTCTTTTCTAATGTCCAAGCAATTCACAAGATGCTCATGAGACACTGTCCTAGCTCCAGTGCAGCCAGAGTGGGGCTTGTAAGGGAAGAGAAAGGGTATGAAGGAACAATTTCAGAGCCTCTCGATTCTGTGGATTTGTATTGCAATCCTTTCCAGTTATAATTTTGTTGTCCATAGGTGGATATATTCAGTCCAAAGCCACTCTGAATGTATGTGTATTTCCAGGACAAGTGATGGCATTTGTTGTCTTGTAAAGCCTTCCAGTATCTGAAGGGGGCCTACAGGAAGGCTGGGGAGGGACTATTGACAAGGTCTTGTAATGACAGGACAAGGGGCAATGGGTTTAAACTGGCAGAGGGGAGATTTAAACTAGGTGTCGGGAGGAAGCTGTTTGCAGTGAGTGTGGTGAGACACTGGCACAGGTTGCCCAGGGAGGCGTTGGAGCACAGAATCATCCAACGTGATCTTTGATCATGTCAGGTGATTCAGTGCTCCACAATCTCCCCCCCCGGAGGTGTTCATGGTCAGGTTGGAGGAGGCCTTGAGTGACCTGTACTAGTGGGAGGTGTCCCTGCCTATGGCAGGGGATTGGAACTAGATGATCCTTGAGGTCCCTTCCAACCTTACCATTCTATGATTCTGTGATATCTTTAGCACAGAAAGGTGTGCCGTTAATTCTGCAGTCAGGGTGCATACATGTTTTTGGGAAAAGGTAGTTTCATGGGCATTATGTTCTTGAACTTTAACTTTGAAGCATCTTTTTGATGTGACAATCTCCACCAGCATCTGCTGAGCAGCTGGAACATCTGAGAATGTATTAAAATTAACTGATTGTCTCTCCTAGTTTTATAATGATGGGTACAGGCTATTTATTTATTTATTTAATATTTGCATCTTCTTTCCTGTTTCTTCAGCCTGTTACCATCATCATATGCTTTTGATATTGAAGGCCACTCCTGCCTTCCATGCTGCATCTGACTTTGTTAGTAATCCAGGTGTTCTTTGTCTCACCTGAATATGGTAATTGATGGCATAGAAGAATGTAATACCTGGTATGTTTTTCTCTGAACTTCTGTCTTTCTGGCTGTTTATTGCTGAGTGTAGCTTTCACAAGGTCTTTCCAGCTGAAGAAATAAGGATTATCCAAAACTATATTAGACTTTTTGCTACTGTCAGCTCCTGTAGAGTTGATGGATAGATGAGTAAGAGCATTTGGTTAATGAATTTTATTATCTTCTACTCCTGTTACCGTTGGCCTCTTCTACAGGACTAATACTGAAGGGCCATATTTGTTAATCAAGAGCAGTGTGGGCAGCAGGGCAAGGGAAGGGATTCTGCCCCTTTACTCTGCTCTCCTCAGACCCCATCTGGAGTCCTGTGTGCAGTTCTGGAGCCCCCAGCACAGGAAGGACATGGAACTGTTGGAGTGGGTCCAGAGGAGGCCACGAAGATGTTCAGAGGGCTGCAGCAGCTCTACTATGAGGACAGGCTGAGAGAGTTGGGGCTCTGCAGCCTGGAGAAGAGAAGGCTTCCAGGAGACCTTAGAGTAGCCTTCCAGTATCTGAAGGGGGCCTCCAGGAAGGCTGGGGAGGGACTATTGACAAGGTCTTGCAATGACAGGACAAGGGGCAAAGGGTTTAAACTGGCAGAGGGGAAATTGAAACTGGATGTCAGGAGGAAGTTGTTTGCAGTGAGGGTGGTGAGGCACTGGCACAGGTTGCCCAGGGAGGTTGTGGCTGCTCCCTCCCTGGAGATGTTCAAGGCCAGGTTGGAGGAGGCCTTGAGTGACCTGTAGTAGTGGGAGGTGTCCCTGCCTACGGCAGGGGCGTGGAACTAGACGATCCTTGAGGTCCCTTCCAACCTTACCATTCTATGATTTTATGATTCTATGGTTAGAAATGGCAGCTCTGAACAATGGCTTCTCCTTAGTGTAAGCCACAAAATATGGTCTATCTAGAAGTCTAGGCATGATGCTGATTAGTTGGCCCTCATATTAAAGAACATCTTGCCAGAACAGGTCAGTTTTGCCTGAATCACATTGTGTCAGGGAAGGTAGAATTTACCCAAACTTGGATCATCTGAAGTGTTAAGTCACCATGAAGAAAGGAAATACTTTATCACCTTCTCATCCTAGCTTTCCCAGGTAACTCCCAGAAAGACAGAAAACATGCCATGTGTAATCCTAAATGGGCTTGTTCACTTCAAGGATGCATTGTGTCTGTTGTGATCTGTTAGTTGTAAAGAGATGAACTGATGGCACCTGGTACAAAGGTCACTTCAGTCTATGTGGTATTCTTTACTTACTACTTACTCAGTGGCTGATATCACTGCCTGTGGCTTCGTACTTCACTTCCTTTCCACACCTTCAATTCAGAGCAGTTTGTGTGTCTGCTGAGGCTTCTGATTGTCCCTACAATTAATGGAAATATCTTGATGGAAGTGGCCAGGATGAAATGGATTCATTTGTCATGAAAAATTGTTTCCAATATTTAAAATTACTATGTAGACCTTGGAGATGTTATCTGTGTAATTAGCTTTCTCTATCTCTCCTCTTTGCCCAGTTGAAGCCATCAAGCTGAAAGGCAGGCACTGGGACAGTGCATTTTCTGTCTCATTTCTTCCTCTCTATTCATCTCAGGGGGAAAGGAAAGACTTGGCATTCATGATGCTCCTTTAATTGACTCTCTCCATATGGAGACAGGCAGTCAACACTTGGACACTGTGATTGATTGGATGAGGCTATTAACATGGTGTGGAAAGGCTTTGCAAAAGCACAGCCATCACCATGAGCATGAAAAAGTCCTGCTTGATAGTGTGCATTGGCTCCCCCTGATCTGCTTGGTTTGTCTGCCTTCTCTTATATGCAGTTAATCCACAGACTAGCTCACAGGGTGATCCTGGTAAATCTACTGCCATAAGGTACCAGACACCAAGATATAGCTCAACAGAGGGAAGCCATTCTCACTTGCTCTGCTAAAGGGTGTGAGAATGTGTGAAGGAAAGGCACTTTTCATAGCCTTTATTTACTTCCTTACCAGCACTCTTTTTTAAAATTTTTCCCCCTGAGTAATTCAGAACAAGAAGGTTAAAACTTGGAGATAAAGTGCAGAAGAGGGAAACTGTATCCTGATAAATCTTAATATGAGCTTCTGAGTGTCTTCCTACTTTGTAATTATTATAGGTGATGAATAGGTCGATAAGTAAAATTTGAAGCTCGGGAGATATCCATCACTTTATTGCAAAAGTCATCCCATTGAAGAGACACAGCAGCTGAGATGATGTACAAGAAAGCTAACCTTGTAGTAAGTGCTGTGTCTCATGATGCTTCCATTTCTTATGGCCTGCAGCTGTTCAATTCTGAAGTTCTGCCTGTTAAGCCAAAGTTCTCTTGTGGTCAACCTGGGCCCTTTGATAGGGGTTTCCTATCATCCTAAACTTGTGTTCTTGTGAGCAACTTAGCATTTCTCCATTTCTGAACAAGAAAGAATTGTAATCCTTCATGCTGCAGTACCGCTAAAGGGAACAGGACAGGGCAGGTTGGAGGGGATTACTGTTGGAAGTTGTGTCAAAGCACCAGAATTTGGGATTCAGACTGAGTCTTGTGGAATCAGACTTTTAAGTCTGACTACTCCAATACCCATAGGCCCCATTTCAAACTGCTGAGAAAAGAAAAATATGGTATTTTAAATGGTGATTTTTTTTTTTTTAATCCACTACCTTTCATTAAATGAATAAAAATGGAAAATGACAATTCAGCCCTCAGCTGAAAAGCATGTTAGATTGACAGCTCTGAGAGTCCTGGGCTTGTGCTCAGAATGAGAAATATATACAGAGCAGCTATCTTTTACACCTTATTCATCTTTTAGAGGAGTATTTGCATTAGAGGTTAGAAGGTAGGTCAGTCTTCCTGAGCTACCTGGTCTTTGGTAGAGCTGCAAAGTCAAGTGGTGAAAGGAGGACATCTTCTGTAGTTCTGATTTCTTCTCCATTGCTCGTGTGACTGCCAAAGACAGAAAAAGCCACGAGGGAGCTTAGTGCTCCCAGGCCTAAAGAAGCAAAGCAAAGCATTTTGAGACAAGCAGAACAAAATGGAGTTTGTGCTGCATGTCTCATCTGATGCATGAGAGGAAAAGATTTCCCCTCTGAAAAAGTGATTGGCAAAGGGCATATGCTTCCTCAATACTGAGAGGGAAGCAAGAATACAGAAACTGTTTAAAATATTTTATAGTTCTGTTATTGCTGGGCTTTGTTGTTTTGTGAGGTTTTTTTGGTTAGTTGGTTTATAGTTATTTTTAAAAATCTTTCTGGATTGAATGTTTGTGACTGAAGAGAAAAAATTATTTCAAATTCATTAGGATTCATTAGGAAATTTCAAAAAATCTAGACCTTACACTAGTCTCAATATACAGGGGTCAGTGGGCTGAGGCCAATGGTATAAAATTCAACAGAACCCAGTGCAGAGTCCTACCCTTTGGCCACAATAACCCCATGCAATGATACAGAGTGGTGGATGAGTGGCTGGAGGTCTGCCCAGCTGAGAGGGAGCTGGGAGTATCAGTTGACAGCCACCTGAACATGAGCCAGCAGTGTGCCCAGGTGGCACAGAAGGCCATTGGCATCTTGGCCTGTATCAGGAATAGTGTGGCCAGCAGGACTGGGTATGTAATTCTGCCCCTGTACTCAGCACTGGTGAGGCCTCACCTCGAGTGCTGTGTGTAGCTCTGGGGCCCCTCTCTGCAAGAAGGATATTGAGGTGCTGGAGCAGGTCCAGAGGAGAGCAATAAGACTGGTGAGGGGGCTGAGGGAGCTGGGGGTGTTCAGCTGGAGAAGAGGTGACTTACAAGGGACCTTTATCTGTGCAACTACATAAAAGGCAGTTGTAGTCAGGTGGGTGTCAGGGTCTTCTCCCAGGCAACTTGTGACAGGACAAGAGGGCATGGTCTGAAGCTGCACCAGGGGAAGCTTAGGTCAGATATTAGGAAGCACTTCCTCACAGAAAGGGTAGATAGGCACTGGAATGGACTGCCCAGGGAGGTGATGGAGTCATGTCGTACTAGGTCTAATCAGGCCAAAACAAAGCAATAAAGCTCTACACTGTTTTGTGTTATACTCTACACAGAGTAATATGGTAATATGCTTGTAGACACTGCTTGTATAGTGCATATAGTATGTAACTCACTAGGCATACATGTAAGTTACTGTCTTTTGTGAAGGCAGCCTAATCCATGTGTGATAAGCCTTATCAAAAGGTATTCACTGCCAAGAAAGGCGACATGCTTGTACCCAAGGTAACCCACACAAGGTACTTTGTCCCCAGAGGGATAATCAATTGCCCTTGATCTAAGTGGCCCATTTGGCCAGAGGATGGTCTGTCATGGTAGGTCTAAGCAGGCCAAAATAGGCTTATACATGTCCTGGCTTGCACAGACATGTTTTGCTGCTCTCCCTTCTTCAGCTATGGGGAGAAGCAACCATGGGAAAGAGGACAAAGAACCTGGAGCCACTGAGTCTGAGGACTGTGGCCTGTCCAGACTTGTTTTGCATCCTGTGGTAAACAAGGTACAGAGGCTCAGTTTGTGCCAGCCTCGTGCCTATGGCTTCACCTAATATGA
>VWYK01080452.1:0-12487 GCA_013399775.1 Semnornis frantzii | reverse complement strand
TTTCTGGGCTGCAAGAGCAGACTGATGGTTCATGTTGAATCTCCACGGAGCCTTCGCTTCTCCAGTACTACCTGAGACATAAAATTCAGCCTGAATTTAATCTTAACTGAACATGAAAATGGTCTTTATAGGATCTTCAGCCTAGTTTCTTAGACAAAGGCAATAAATAAGTACAGAAATGTTCCAAATATTCTAACTCTATCCAGCTCTGTTGCATACCCAGGAAACTTTAGCTTTTGCTAAAGCTTTTGCTTTTTTTTCAGGAAAATAAAATAATTCAGTTTTTATAATTCCTGATTTGGCCACATTAATTCCCTGCCTCTATGACACATACTAACTGGCTTAGTACAATCAGGATAAAATTAAAATGTTTTGCTATTGATGCTTGCTTGTTACTAATTTATACTAAGAAAATTAGGTTGAAGAACTCTAATATAACCATCAAAATAATCTCTCTTATTGCAGGAAGTATCACTGGTACTCTTATCATGGAGATATTTCAGAGCTTAACCTCCTTCCTTTCTCCCCCTGATTCCAATCCTGTCTTTCTGAATTTATAAGAATTTCCTGGAGGTATGATGAGCCTTGCTAAATAATGAGAGTGTTCAGAGACTGTGTAGCAATACTGTGACTTAAACAGGACTCAAGCAATATTTATTAGACCATTACATATACCAAGGTCTAATACTGTGCTGCTGGTCACCTTAACATCTTGCAACATCATATAAATAAATCTTTACAAGCTGTGTAGTTGTAAAGTGCATCATGATAATCAGTACAGCTCCTCTAATAAATAATTTACTCTGTGCTGTTCCAGCCACCTCAGCTGTTAACATCACAGGGTAGAAGCCCACTCGTGGTCCAGGCTGCTACAAGTACTTGATCATGGACATACTCAGAGGGGGCACAACTTTACCTCCATGCTCTACTTCCCTTTGCAATGCCTTAGGCTACTTGATTTTCTTAAATAAGTACTGCTTCTAATGCTGGGATTTTCAGGAGCACCTCATCTCCATCCTTCTGCAGACTCCATGCAGATGTATGGTATGGTTCTCCTTGCCCAGAAGACTACTGAAGTTGCTGAGTGCTTGTAATTTAGACACTGTCAATGCTGGGTGACAACAGGGCTTGAATTGTCAGATGTGGCTGCACTTTGGCCTCCATGTAGAGGTGATCAGTAGCTTAGCAGCCTAGGGAAACTGATGGCTCACACTAACTAAGCCTCAGTGTCAAATTCTACCTGGGAAGAGTCAGTTTCTGTTGGCAGAGATGGAGGTCTGCAAATGAAAAAGTAGGGCAGGCTTTGCTTCATGTTTTTTAACAGTTGTTTTATTGTGGATATGATTCTCCTTCTTTGTAATGGAATAGATAAGTATCTGCTTGAAAACCCATGACTGAAAGTACTAGCTACTTTTCTCTGAGGCTCAGAATCCAAATCCATTTGATTGTCAGCTATAAACTTGAATTTTATTCTCCATCACAGCAGTTTTCATTGTTGCAGTACAAATAGACTAAGCCTGAAGTACTGCTGGCAGTGTATGTATAAAATGTGAGCATAAAGACACCAATGCAAACAAAGACTCAGCTTAAGTAAGGCACAGAGTGGTGCTGGACTAGCCTTTTTCTGCTGGCACACTTCATCTTGTCTGTTTGAAACAGTCACTAACTGCCAGAAATGCCACTTTATTTGCACGGCATGCCTGAAGTACATTTCCTTTTTACCTGCTAAATAGTCCGTACAATTAATCCCTCTTATTTTTTTCCAGCCCACCCAAACCGACAGTGTTCATCTCTGGAGTCATTGCTCGGGTAAGATGATCATTAAATTTCTTTCAATCATAGCTAAGTTACTATGGCTTTTCAGAATCAGCACTGATCAGAGCACAATTAGTCTCTTTCATTCCCCTTCCTTTTGTAAGAGCAAAGGCTTTTATAGTTTGTGTATTTGTGTAAGACCCTTGGAGCATTCTTGGTTTTGTGTCAGATGGAAATTACTGATTGAAAATACTTCCACTGTTTAAGTTTTAGCACTTTAAGTTTATTGGATCTTCTTTGCATATCTAAGCTAGATATTACTGCATTCAGCCTTTGAAAGCAATTGCATGTTGCTATAGCTTGATCTGTGATGTGAAGCAGCACTCCTGCCTGTAAGGATATGCATATGATTTGTGTTGCAGCTGCTGTTAGGATCCAAGGCATTATACCTGGGATTTTAATAACAGGCAGGACCTGGAAATTCATGGGCATAATAATTAGCATTAACTAGCCATTAATTTTATGATTAGTAATTCATGCCTTGTGCATTGTGACAGGAGTTTTACTGTGGGTACCTTTACCTTGCATCACTAGGGTGTGTAATGTAATTTACTGTAAGATGCTGTGGTTGTGTCAGATCATGTAGGTGGAAAGAGAAAGCTGATGCCATTTTCCCTAGCCCTTAAGGGTAGTAGACAGGCACTGGTGTATTTCCTGGACCTCCACCTGCACCAAGGTGGGTACCTATTTAGGCATTTAGATGCCTAATTAATGCAATAATTAATTAGAAGTAATGCTTAATAATTTTGATGGAGCTTTAACTCTTGCTGGGTAGAGATTGGGTTTTCTTTGAGTGAATTAAGAAAAATCAGGTATAAAAAACACAGGCCCCCAGTTTAATAGGCATGCAAACGATTCAAAATGGGAAGAAACTATTTTCTTAATTTTAAAATTCAGCTATTTAGCTAATAAGTTACTTGTTAGGGTGCTATACTCATCCTCAGTAAGCTGTCAGCTAAAGGCTTATTTATTAATCTATGAAAAGGAAAATTGTTCTGTCATTTTCTCAGACCTTATAGTTCACAAATGTGTCAGAATTTCTTCTCTATGTAATAAGCAAAGCCTAACATTGCTTTCTTTAACTCACAGTAATTTTTTCAATTACATTTTCTAGTTTCCTGGCATATAACAGTTCTCATCAGTGTCAAGCAGAGGTTTATATACTGTCACCTGTCCTGTTTGATGTCTTTATTAGACAGAAGGCTGCTTGTCAGGTTTGCAAATGGCACCAAATTGAAAAGAATAGTTAATAACTTTGAGGGCAGGTCTACTTAAAGGGACCTGGACAGGCTGGAAGAATGGCAGGCAGACGCTGGACACAAGCTAACTGCATGCAAGACAGCAAGAAAGCAAATGGTATCCTGGGATGCGTGAACAGGAAAGCAGCTGGTAGATCAAAGGAAGAGATTGTCCTACTCTGTTCAGCACACTTTAGACCACATGTGGAATAGTTCATCTAGTTTTTCAGCACCCCAGTGTGTGAAAGGCTTTGATAAACCAGAGTAAGTTTGCTTGAGGGCCACCAAGGTGGCGAGGGGCCTGGAGCACATGCCATGGCAGGAGAGGCCAAGGGAGCAGGATTTCTTTAGTGTGGAGAAGAAATGGCTACAGCAGCCTTCCCACATCTCTAATGAAGTTACCAAGATGTTGGATCCAGACTGTTTGGAGTGGCAAGTGGCAGGCACATGAGAGACAGCAAGTGCAAACTGAAATGGAAGGGCCTGAGTAGACATTAATAAACCCCTTTTTCACTGTGAGTGCATTTAGGCAGTAGGGCAGGTTGTGTGGAGAGGTTATTCAGTCCTTACATGTTTTCAAGACCAGACTAGATAAAACTCTTGAGTATGTTGGTTTGATCTCATAGCTAGCTCTGCTTTGAGCAGGAGGTTGATCCAGAGACATCCTGTGGTCTCTTCCAGCCTGCATTATTCTATGATACTTTGATTACAATATAGGTATTTCCTACTAACATTTACAGACTGTCTTCTGCTCAGCTGTTCCAGTACCCACAAGTCATAGAAGATCTGCATTCACATCACTCATTTTGATACAATGAGGTGTGAGGGGTCAGAGAGGTAAGGCAAACAGGAACATTAGGGAGAAATAGGCAGAAAATGTTAAGTCTGAGGAGATCTTTGAAAATTGGAAGCAATTCGGAGTTGAGAAATAAGTGGGGAAATGTTAACCTAATGATCAAGATTTTTAAAAAAGTCAGAACAGAAAAGAATAATTTGGAGTAGATTGAAAAGGGATCAGGTGTGAAACAGACCATCTGAGCCATCACCTTTGTGCAACATAGCTCTGTGTAAGGTTGTCACCCCACGAGCCAACGTGATGCAGGACATTTCAGGCTTATGATATGTTTGCCTCAGTTCCTAAAGACAGAAGTTTTGGTGCTGTTCTCCTTCCTTTGACACTGAGCATTAGAAGTAGCTGTTTTCAGTTGCTTTTTGAGATCCTCTTGGAACTGACCCTAGAAACTACAGTGGTGAGTATGTGATGTAAGGGCTATACCTAAACTAAGCCTGCCCAACAGCACATAAGAACTCACACTAGCAGACCAGGTTAAAAGAGTGTGTTAAAGGCCAGCCAACCCTGAGATTTGTATCAAAAATAGTTTTAGATCCTGCCTGTCTGTTGTAGAAATTCATGATCTGTTATGAATTATAAACATTACTTTCTGTATGAATATTAATTTTATTATTACTATTAAATAAATAGGGGAAATTCCCTGAGATTCTTTGGATTTTCGGTCGACAGGAAGTAGTTGCACAAAGGGTGTTTATGAACACAGAATTAAAGAGTTTAAACAATCAGAACTTGGAAAATAGGAACATGAAAACAGGAAAAATTCTAACTGTGCTTATGGAGTCTTAGCATTAACTCCAGCAGATGTACTCAGGACGCTTTGGTCCCTGACTAAGTTTCCTGTACAAGGAGGCTTCTGAAACTCATGGTAATGATCCCAGGGTAAAATGCAAAATACTCCAGGCAGAGGGAAGGAGGGAAGAGCTGAGTTGCTACTGAGCTGCTGGTGCAAGCTGCAAACACATGACTGCAGTGATTCCCAGTTCAGGAGCTGTGAATAGGGTACTGCTCCTGGTGGAGAATCAGTGCAGAAAGGTGGTTTCTAAATCACTCCCCATTAAATACATCATTTGAAAGTGAAACTGGCCAGTGGGCGCTGGCATCATTGTTCTGCCCAATGAATTCAAAGCTTTGTGCCTGGTGTGACCACACAAGCACATTGAGGGGCAGCACAAGACACCTGACATGTGGTGCTAAGCTCCTAGCCCGCAAGGCTTTGCTGGGGACAAACCCTCCATTGTTCACTCATCTTACTCAACTCCTGGACCCACAACAAGAGGAGGAGAGCAAAGGTTAAACCAGCCTGGCATCATTTATGCCCTACCAGGACACTTTCTTTCTACAGAACTGTTATTCCTCCAACAGGTCTTTTTGTGCAGCTGGCTTTTCACACTGCCTTAGAATCATGGAACCATAGAATGGTTTAGGTTGGAAGGGACCTCAAAGATCATCCAGTTCCAACCCCTGCCATAGACCGGGACACCTCCCGCTAGAACAGGTTGCTCAAGGCCTCATCCAAGTCTTGAGCACCTCCAGGGAGGGAGCAACTTAACTTACTTGTAAAATAGTCCCCACTCTGTGGTTGCTTTGTGAAGAGGTCAAGGACATCTGACCCTGCACAGCTGGTTCTCGGAATGTGTGCAGAGGTGAAACTGGGGTAAGAGAGAAATTTTGAAGTTGGATAAAAGAATGCCAAGATTAGATGTGTACAGGGGACTAACATGCCACACTGTTTTCCACCTGCTTTTCACATCTTTAGAAGCTTACAACCACTGAACTGGGAAGTATGCTTTGAGGATTTCTTACATCTTTCCTGTGTGTTCTTTGAACAGGGTGACAAGGACTTCCCTCCAGCTGCAGCTCAGGTGGCACACCAGAAACCACATCCCTCTGTGGAAAAGCTTCCTCACCCACAGCACGTCAAACAGCACATCCACCAGCCTCGCAAGTGACTTCCATCCAAATCTCAGTCCAACTGCCATCAGTGACAAAGTTTTCAAGAGAAGATGCAAGTCCTTTAGGATTCCTACTGTCAAATCAGTAAAACTGATCTCTAAAATAATATGTGATTTCTTCTACTTTAATTCTCAAAGGTTAGTAAGAATGAAGACATCATTCAGTTGCTATCCCAGATGAAAAATTCTCTATTAAGTGTTTGCTGATCGGAGGTGGATTTTTTATGAAACTTTTCTTATTTCCAAGATAAAACTCTAGTCTGAATGACATGATTTATGAGCTTAAAACTTGTACTTTTACTTGTGGCATCGCAATAGCAGTTAGTTAGTGTAGCTTTTATCTTAAGCTGGTAAGGAAGAGCAGCCCTTTTATCTGGAGGGAGTTTGGTGTGTGTGTTGAGACACAAAATGGTCACCGTCTTGATTACAGAGGCCCCTTGCAGTCTTCAGTATCCTACAATGTTAAACCCCAGTGACTGTGCCCTCTAATTTCAACTAGTGATCCTGTACAATGCCCCAAAACATCAAAACATTCTCAAGTGGGCAGAAATCTAGCTGAATCTTCTTTACACCCCTTTGCACTCACACAGTCTTGCTGTGGTTCTTCCATTTGAAGGTCTGTGGGTATGGAGAAGGGAAACAAATCAGAGTACCAGAACACTGCTGCTGTAGGCAACTAGTTTTTGATCTTATGGATCTCATTTAGGGACTATATTTTTATGTGGTCATAATTTCTTGGTTCCAGTAACAAGCTGAAGGAGAGCAGAACCTTCTAGAAGTGAACTAAAATAAACTGGCCAAAAACATGGTTTGAGGTTTCTTTTGATTGTTTTTTAACTTACAGTTTGAGATCACTGTTTGAAATGAAGAGATACCATTAGTTAATGTTGCTTGTCTTCATGACATATTTTTTCCTAGTCATTTTGTTTTGAATAAGGACAGTAGTGATACAAGGGAATAAAAAAGTTAATTTTCAGATAAAGCAGTCAGTTTAGTTTTGGTCACAATTAAATCTTTTGATTGCACAGTTCAAAATCTCTTAATTCTGTTTACCCTCTGCAACTCATCTATGTGAAACCCTGGAAAGTATTTTTCTGAAACAATCTACCTACCATTTTAAAGTATGCTTCTGGTTTTAACTGAGTTTAAATACAGTGCAGCACTCAGTACCCTCTAGGTTTATAAAACTTGTACTAACATCAAAAAAAGTGGGTGCTAGAGCTAGCACTGCAAACATTCACCTGGCAAGTTAGTGAAAGTTTGGGGTCATTTTCAGCTTCATTCTGTTCAAATAGTATAGAAAACCAGGGAGGAGAGGTTTTTAAATACTACTTGGCTTTTAATTTCTGCAGGTAAAATAATTATTCTCAGAGTAGCTGATTTAAAACAACAGGGGGGGAAAAAAAAATCACATGAAATGTGGCCCATTTCAGAAGTGGAATGACAGCTCACTTCATGGGAATGAGAGGGTCCTGGTATTCCCATCTTTCCATAGGCATCAAATGGAAACAATGTTTTGCAAAGAATAGGATGTACAATCTGTATCTGCAGTTCTTAGGTTAATTAGACAACCATATTTGCCTTAAGGAACAAGTGTTGTTTGTAAGAATTATTCTCTATTAGAACATGCACAATTT
This sequence comes from Semnornis frantzii, assembly GCA_013399775.1. Lineage (NCBI taxonomy): Eukaryota > Metazoa > Chordata > Aves > Piciformes > Ramphastidae > Semnornis > Semnornis frantzii. The sequence continues at coordinate 4,992 of VWYK01080452.1, read as the reverse complement.
TTAACACGTGCTGTCAGCTGCTGATGTTGGTACATCCAGGACCTTGTTCATAGCCACTGGTGAGCATAGAAATGATTCACACATGAGTAATTCATTCATAAAGGTAGCATTGTTGAGCCCTGTGGAATATCTGCACAGGGTAATTTGCTGGCAGAAATGTTTGCAGAATGAGGACAGAAAAAAGTGGCAACTCACTGATCGTGCAACCAGTAGCTGTCAGTGTGCTGTGTCAGCAGCGAAGCAGATAATCACAGTTGCTGGGCACTGGTAGCTGCTGGCTTGCAAGTGAGGTAGACAGGACCCAGCCCTCCTATCTTGTGCCTGCATTTCAAGTAGTGTCTAGACTCAATGACTATGTGGTCAGTGGAGTTTAGCTATGGCATCTTTGACAGATATGTCTTCCAAGATGAGCTGGATCACTCTCAACTCCATTGACTGCAGTACGCCACTGCAGAAGCACACGGTTAGGTGGGGGGTGGGTACCTTTACTAGGTGTCTAGTAACAGCTTGTAGAAATGCTTCTGAAAGCAACACAACATTTCCATTCTAGGACATTTCCATTTAAGTTAGCAGCATGGATGGTTTTGAATTATGAGCTACTGCTCCTGGTTGTTAATGCAATGTATACAGCATATATAGATCATACCTGAATTTTCTCTTTGGTTACATAGATGGATATATAAGTTTCTACAAGGGAGTATGACTCTCAACATAGCTTTAGTGGCTTTTAGAGTCCAGGAAATTGCTATATGGTTAGAAAATGTCTCTGTATGAAAATGTATTTTATATTGGTGGGAGGTATCCATGCTTGTATGTAGGTGTCCTTATCAAAGCATTAACTTGGTTACCAAAGCTAACATGGTTTCCTTGTGATGGTTATTGATACTTTTAAAACATGCTACATACAAGCACAGGAGATATTCAGCTGTTACCTTGAAATGATTGAAAAATAAATTTTCCTGTCAATGTGGCAATAATGCAACAATAAAGCATAAAGTTGTATATTGTGCTCTTTTTTTTTTTGATAAACACTATGTAAATCAGCAAGGTGTGGTTTTGGGGTGTTTATGGGATAACAGAACACTGAATGGCTAATCAACATTTTATAAGTGGTAAAATTTAGTAGGAAGTTTTATGACATGGTGGATTGGCTGTCTGGATAGCCCAATCTCATTTAAAATCAAAACTAGATGCTACCAGCTAAAATGGAATTGGAGATCCTCGCTTAGTCTTTGAGAAGCTGTAAAATATAAGCCTGCTAATAAGTCAGTGTGGTGAAGGAAATACAATTTAACATTTTCCATTGCTTTTCTAGTTAGAACTTTTCTTTCAGGAAAAGAAAGCACTGAACAGCTTCCTTATGAGGAGAGACTGAGGGAGCTGGGGCTTTTTGAGCTTGGAGAGGAGACTGAGAGGTGACCTGATTAATCTTTATAAATATGTAAGGTGTGAGTGCTGGGAGGATGGAGCCAGCCTCTTCTTGGTGATGCCCAGTGACAGGACAAAGGGCAGTGGGTGGAGGCTGAGGGACAGGAGGTTCCATGTGAACCTGAGGAAGAATTTTTTCACTGTGAAGGTGACAGAGCACTGGAACAGGCTGCCCAGGGAGGTTGTGGAGTCTCCCTCTCTGCAGATATTCAAGAACCATCTGGATCCATTCCTGTGTGATCTGCTCTAGGAGATCCTGCTCTGGCAGGGTGGCTGGACCAGATGATCTTTCGAGGCCCCTTTCAGCCCCTGACCTATGATTCTGTGAATCAGAAAAGGTGTCAGACTTCTCACATTAACAGACACTCTTTGGATGTAGCTATCAAGCCAATTCTTTATCCACCAACTCCTCCATCCACCAAACCCATCTTTTACCAGTTTGGAGATCCAGATGTCACATGGGACAGTGTTGAAGGCTTTGCTCAGGTCCAGGTAAATGACATTGGTTGCTCTCCCCTTGTTTATTGATGTTGTGACCTTGTCATAGGCCACCGGGTTTGTCAGGCAGGATTTGCCCTTAGTGAGGCTGTGTTGATGGTACCCAGCCTGCTGTCTAGGAGCTACTGCACTGTACTGCGCTGTTCCTCTGACCTGCCACAGGGACACAGGACCTGAGATCACAGACACAGATCAAGTGTCTGGTTTAGCTGAATTTCTTCACCCACAAACCTTCTCCCTCACAAGATAAAGGCACTTATATTTAAGTGGTTACAACTAATGTTATCTGCTATGTCAGTAAAAGAGGAACACAGATCACAGTGCCTGGAGGGGCATTGATGAGAAAAAAATGAGTAAAATCTGAAGTGGTAAATATTCATCAGATTCTCTCAACAGATGGGTAAAATAGATCTACATTGTAGCCTTTGCTAAGTGCTGGGCATGATCATTTTATATGAAAACAGTAAATTACTAAAAACTTGGTTTTCTTCCCTAAAGAATTTTTTTCCTCAACATTTCTCAATCATACCATTCTTAGGAAGGTGGACTCTGCATTTTGCTTACTGCTCTGTTCTTGGGTCATCTTCAAGAGCATGTATTTGTTGGTTTTCCTCATTCCCTGTCAGAGAAGAGACTGCATCTAGTGCATACTACTTTTTTTAGTCTGTTGATAAAATGGTAGCCTGTGGTGGTTTGGGAATTACCCCCCCCAACACGCACACACACACAGAGAAATTCTCCAGACTAGACTCAGTCATCTGGAAGTTAAGGAATGAAGCTATAGTTACAGCTTAGCACAATTTACAAGCATATATGTATAAACAATATACATGAATATTTACAGTCATATACAAGTTAAAAGTAGTACAGAAAAACAAAATCCCTCCTGAAACAGTCAGAAGACTCCCAAATCAGCCCCTCCCACCCTGAGATAACCAGATCAATCTCCATATAGCTCACATGATAAATCTGCAGGGATCTGAGGTGAGATGTCAAAAGATGACAGGGAGGTTAGAGGAAAAGGTTGGATGGGATTACATAGATCTCATGTAAAGGAGCCAAGGCAAGATGCAGCCAGGCCCACAGACCAACAGAGAAGATGAGGAGTGAATGAGGACTGAGAAGTGCCTTATTTGTATTTTGACTACTTGCTCTCTCAGCAGAAGAATGAGTGATATAGGTGTTACTGTTATTTTCTTCTCACAGCCAAGGATTTAATTTCACTCATTCCAATTAGCCTCAAACCAGAGAGTAGCCCTAGAATTCACATAGGAAGCCTGAGAAGAGAGGTGGAATGGATTGTGTTCTTCCCATCGAGGAGGAAGTAGCTTCTGTTGCAGAATTAAATCCTAGCTGGCAGCCAGTCACAAGTGGTGTCCCTCAGGGCTCAGTGTTGGGACCACTTCTGTTTAACATCTTTATGGATGATCTTGATGCAGATATGAGAGTGTGTCATCAGTAAGTTCGCAGATGACACCAAGTTAGTGCTGATCCATATGAGGGTCCTGCACCTGGGCCACAACAACCCCAAGAAGCACTACACTTTTGGGGAAGTGTGGCTAGAAAGCTCTGGCAGAAAGGAACCTGAGGGTGGTAACAGACAAACAACTCAATATAAGCCATTGGTGTGCCCAGGTGGTAAAGAAAGCCAGGGGTGCCCTGGCTTATATTAGAAATGCTGTGTCCTGTAGGATCAGGGAGGAGATTGTACCTTTGTACTCTGCTCTAGGAAGGCCAAATCTCGAGTACTGTATTCAGTTTTGGGCACCTCAATACAAGAGGGATGTTGAGGTGCTGGATCAAGTGCAGAGGAGGGCAACAAAGCTGGGGAAGGGCCTGGAGAATAAATCTTATGAGGAGCAACTGAGAGAGCTGAGGCTGCTTAGTTTGAGTACAAGGAGGCTGAGAGCAGACCTCATTGCTATCTACAGCTACCTGAAAGGATGTTGTGGAAAGGCTGCTGCTGGTCTCTTCTCACAGGTAAAAGAACAAGAAGGGACAGCCTCAAGCTGTGACTGGGTAGGTTTAGATTGGACATCAGGAAACATTTTTTTCCACAGCGAGAGTGGTCAGGAATTGGAATGGGCTGTGCAGGGAGGTGGTTGAGTCACCAACCCTGGCTGCATTTTAAGGTCATTAGGATATGGTGCTTGGGGGTATGGCTTAGGGTGAACCTTGTAGAGTAGGGTTGTTGGACTTGGTGATCCTGAAAGTCTTTTCCAACCTGGATGTTTACTAATGAATCACAAAAATGTTGCTACACAAAAATGTTGCTAATTTGTTTGATTGTTCAGAACATTTTATTTTCACAAAATATTTTGTTAACAGACTATGAAATATGAGTGCAATTACAGAGTTAAATGGGTTGGAAGAATACATCAGAAAGTTAGGAAGCAAAGAGATTGTCAAAACTCATAGCTACAGCAGCTCAAAAAAAATCAATTTATAGCATAAAATACTATATTTTTTTTTTAATTTGAGATTAAGAAGCATATATGAAAGCAGAATAGCTTACAATTAACACAGGAAAACTTCATTCTTTTATGCTTTTAACTGTATATGAAACATAGTATTTCCCAATCTAGGTGATCATGCAAATAAATGAACTTATTCAGGCATCTTGCCACCTCTGCATGGGAAGTAGGACTATAACAAATTGGTTTATAAAAAAAAAAGTTCCTTGGAAAAGTCTTCAGCACGCTATATCAGAATCCTAGTTTCCCCCAGAAGAATGTATTCTAGTGCTTTTTTCTTCTTATCTCTAGTAGCAGGCTGTGTCCTTTATAAGCAGGTGAAACGGAAGTAAGACTTGAACAGTGGATCCCATTTCTACAACCTCAGTTCTGAGACAGACATGAAAATCATATCTTGTCCTAATAAGGTTTTCTCCTTCCAGCTGTCACAGATCTGAACAAGTGTTAAGTAAACTGAAAGACACAGATTTACTGGTTACTAGAGCTTTTCTTTATGTTTTTACCTTTTGATTTAAGGTCTACACCTGTTAGACATATGTTGTAATAGTCCAGAAGAGAAGGTACAGCACAAACTACAAAACATTCTGCAAAT
>VWYK01080450.1:0-16743 GCA_013399775.1 Semnornis frantzii | reverse complement strand
CCCTCCCCAGCCTTCCTGTGTTATCACATTTAGTAAACAGTCCCTGGACATTGGTCTACTGAAGTTAGAATTAAGGCACGCAGAGGACTCAGGAGTGACAGAGGCTGTGTATGAAACAGAAATAATCTGACAAGATCAATAGAAATTGTGCTAGAAAGACACTAGGGGTTAAATGCTGAGCTGTTCATTTAGGAATTATCTTATTATTGCATAGATTGGAAAGAAAAGTTATTAAATTATGTTTTATTTAAAAGTAAGCTTTATTTTACCCAAAAGTGCACTGTCAGGTATCATAAAAACACCTTTTCTCTTGACGATTTTTTGCCTCCAGACAACTACCTGAATATATTTTGAGCTTATAAGAAAGACTTGCACATATGAATTACAGTGATCTCATTTATGTATTCTAAGAGATACCAAATAAATTGTTCTTTAGACAACTTTTTCTTTGAAAGTTACACGTTTTGGAGCAGAAACTACAAATGGACAAGGTAATGGCCTTTTTATTAGTAAAATGTGCTGTGCAAATATGCATTCAAAATAGATTGTGCTACAAATCTTCTGGTGCTAGCAAAATAATCCAGTTTTGCATATGTACCGCAAAGATTAAGTAGGGTTCAACAGTTAAAACTGCTACTCCACTTCCTTTGCCTCACCAGCTTCCCATTATGTGTTTCAGCTCCCAAGGAAGGGACAACAATCTACCTGATTCCTTGTAATGGTTTAGTTTAAGGACTAAACTCCACGCCCTTTCACTCCCCCTCCTGTCTTCTCTCATCTCTCTCCTTACCAGGAGATAAGAAAGGGAGGGGGGAAAAAGGCAGAGGGAATTTTTTTAGCTGATTAACATGGAATATTTTACTCCCCTGCTACAAAGACATCAGATTACATCTATATATATATATATAGAATAGAAGGAAAAGTGAAAGGAACACCTATGTGAATCCCTTGACAATCAAAAACACAGTTGTCTGCTCAAGGACCAGAACAGACAGAGAGAAACCAATCCCTCCCTTCCAGGGCTGTAACGCTGCACTGACATAAATGCAGTAGTCTTAAATTCATGATTGTGATAGTAAGGAATATGATGTGGTTCAAACCACTCCACTCCTACATAAAGGAAAATAAGAGATGGGATAAGCAAGTAGATGTGGCAAGAAGACATGTCAGGAGGAGTAGTGAAAAGGTGGCTAAAAGCAATGAGCTTGCAAACCAGTGAAAAGATTCCCTAAGGGATAGGTGAGACAGGTTTGATGAAGCATATGGGCATGGAGCTGACTGGGAAAAGATACCAGAACACAACATTGTGAGAGATTCAGAACAGACTCAGGGGCATAAGGTACACGTGACTAGAGGCTCAACATGGAGTGAAGAGATGGAGGGATCAGAAAGGTGAGAGGTCAGAACAATGTTGTAGAATGCTTCCCAAATACAAAATTCACGAGTTTGTGGGAGCGAGGAAGACCTTACATGTGAAGAAAAGAACAAAACATGAAAGTGGTCTTGTTCTGACTATCTTTTCATGTGTTTAAGGACAATTACAAGATCAAAATTCAATATGGTCTTACAGTTAATGAATGTCATAAGCTGAGGGGAAATGTAGTCTAGTGTCTGAGCAGTTGAACATTTAAGGATAGAACAAAGACAGAGAGAGAGAACAGATTGCAACATGACTCTAGAAAACAGAAAACAAATAAGAGGAGGAAACTGCAACAGTTGTTACAAGCAAAGGTCTTAACACTTGAGCAACATCCCACTATGTCAGCAGCAGGCCAGGAGAAATCTTAATGTTCCTGACCATTTTAATTAATTAAAAAAATCCTGTTACATGAAAGACACCGTTTTCTATCAATCAAGATCCTGCAGAACAATGGGTTAGAGTTTTGGCAAACTCCCCAAAGATGGCTGATTTGTGCAATTACCAAACTCTACAGGCTGAACTAATTTGTGATAGAATAATGACAGGACAAGAATTCAGGCACTCAAATGAGAATGCTTACACTAAGATCCCATTAAGTCTACAGAGAGCTAAAGAAAATGTGTACAGCTAGTGAACAAGTTCACATCCAAACAGAGACTGTAAGCAGTCACAAAGGTATTTCAGAAGGCAGAGCAAGGAAAGCATGAAAATGTACTGAAAATTTGACAAAAGAAGGCATAAAAAGTATAAAAGATGAACAGAATCCAAGGATCTATGGCTATTGTGAGGAAAAAAAGAAAGCCTTTAACATGATGTCATTATGTAAAGGATTGCAGACAACAAAATAATATCCCCATACTGAAACAGTTAGCAGTGACTCAGATCTTTGCATGTATGTGACATCAGTGCCCTACAAAACAGGAAAAAATAAATGGACTGTGAAGTTCAGACTAGCACCAGATGCAAAGACAAGGCAACAGAACACAATAAGAAATGGAATGCAAATGAACAGTGAGCATCAATGTCTGTGAAAGGCACAAAGACCTTTTCAGAAGTCTACATAAAGAGAAAGGAAAATAGCAGAACCAAATTTTTAATTCCCTGATAATGTAATCACAACACCATGAGGCCAAGTAAATTAAGAGCAGAATATTGAGTAAGAAGTGAATAGAGTGAGTGGTAAACCCACCAGCAGCTGGATGGTGGAAGCTGAGGGGGAGTGTGGTTCACCTGTCCTCCAGAAAGAAACCTGAAATTAAATTAAATTAAAATTCTGGAGCTCCCAGAGTTTCCCTCACCCTGCCCACATCTCAGGACCCTATTGCAGACCCAAGAACTCCTGCCACTTGCCCATGGCACAAGACCCCACATCGGACCCCAGGGCCATCAACTCCAGGGACATCACAGCAGGGCCAGGCTGCAGCTCCTCACAGCCCTACCCTACTGAGGCACACCAACGCTCAGACTCACATCCCTGCCTGGCCTCAGCCTATCCCCATCCCCAGGAAGGTGTGCAGTGCCAGGGCTGGAGCTGTCCCAGTGCTCATGGCTGCCCTATTCCTGGTTGGCAGTGGAAAGGGCCCTGACCTACTATGCCATTTAAATACATACAAGTCTATGGGGCTGGATGGATTACACCCAGACATGCTAAGGGAGCTGTTGGATGTGCTCATCAAGCTTCTTTCCATCATTTTCCAGCAGTCCTGGCTAACTGGAGAGGTTTTGGGGGACTGGAGGGTGGCAAATGTGACAGCCACCTACAAGAAAGGCTGAAAGGAGGATCTGGGCAACTACAGAACTGTCAGTCTGAGCTCAGTGCCAGGGAAAGTCATTGGACAGATCACTTGAATGCCATTACACAATATATACAGGAGCACCAGCATGGGTTTATGAAAGGCAGGTCCTGCTTGATGAACCTAATCTCCTTCTATGACAAGATGATCCACCTAGTGAATGAGGGAAAGGCTGTGGATGTTGTCTACCTGAACCTCCAGGTTTTTGATACTGTTTCCTACAGCATCCTCAGGAAGAAAATGTCTGCTTATGGATTGAATGGGTGTGTGCTCTGCTGGGTAAAACACTGACTCAATGGCTGTGCCCACAGCATGGTGGAGAATGGAGTTAAACCCAGATGGCAGCTGGTCCCAAGTGGTGCTCCTCAGTATTGACACCACTTTAACATCTTTATCAACATCTTGATCTTAATGATGAGATTATTATACACTGCATTCAGTATATGCACAAATTATGTTATTCACATTGCATCTCATTAACTCTCACGAAAGTCACACAGGGAAAGTTACAATACAAATCTTGCAGTATGAGTTCTTTGACATATTTTTATCAGTTAATACTCAGGAATTTAAAAGCACTTACAGAATGATGACACTGAGCCGCGTAGTCCAACTGACATACTGGAGGGAAGGGATGCCATCCAGAGGGACTTGGACAGGCTTGAGAAGTGGGTCCAAGCCAACCTCACGAAGTTCAACAAGGCTGTGCACAAGGTCCTACAGCTGGGCTGAGGCAATCCCAAGCACGGATANGTGATGTCTATATCACCCATTTGTTCTGCGGTGACACATGAAAACAAGGACACAAACAAAGATAAGGCAGTCTCTGCACATAAGGGGGATTCTGAGATAAGAGAGAGGGTGGAAAGAAGGTGGAAGGGTGGCTGGGAGCCATTCCTGGGCAGTCTGGCTGCTGGAAGGGTTTTTGTATCTCTGTGTTACTTCTTACTTGCATATTACTATATATAGTTGTAAATATATCTGTATATATTGTATGTATTTTGCTTGTAAATTGTGCAAAGCTGTAAATACAGCTTCATTCCTTAACTTCCAGACAGATTAATTTAGTCTAGGGGAATTCCTAACCTTGGGGTGGGGGAAGGGCAGTAATTCCCAAACCACAGGCAGGACAACAGAGGTAATTCTCACAAAAAGTTGGGAAGGACCACGGCCAACATACCATGACAAACCAGCCAGTGGGGTATTCGATACTGCACATACCTCCTCATACCGAGAAAGGCCAGCTGCAAGTGTGGGAGCTTTCAGCGAGGTGGCAGTGGCTTGGCAAGTTTCACAAGGGTAGGATCAGGCCAGGCTGGGCCATTGTGGTCAGTGTTGTGTTCTATATCACTGAATCTGGGTCGTATTTCATTAGCTTTATTGTTTTTCCTGATCTTTTTTATCTCTTTGTACCGTTCTATTAAACTCTCCTTATCTCAACCCAGAGGGTTTTGCCTTTCACTGTTGATTTTCCTTTCCATCCCACTGAGGAAGGTTTGAGGGGGAAATCATATGAGCTGCTGCATAAGCAGCAGTAATTGCCATCTGGGTCCGAACTACAATAGTTTATAAGAGGAAGGAAGCACTAGAAATGAGACAACATTTCACCTGAGACTTCAGCTGCCTGGGGAACTGTTCATAGGTATTGAGAACTTATTTCCTGACAGAACTGTCCTATCTTCTTTCCCCCACACTCTTCCCAAGGTACCTCACAAACCACTCAGTTTCTCTTACTTTCTTCTTCCAAGCACAGGTATCATGAAAAGCAGACCATGAGGTTTGAAGACTATGATTTATTACCTGCCTGTCAACAACTAGTTGCCCTTACTTTTTTGGATTATGCAGACTCATGCCATCAAAATATGAAATTCAAATTCTTTTATTTGTTCTCATAATTCACTACCACTAAAGAGTTTGTTTTCAGCTACTTTTCTTGTTCCCACAGCAAATGTGTATGACTATGATGAGCAGAGCAAAAATTCTTCTACTTGGAGAAATTACATTTGTCTTTGCAGACCATCTATGTCACCTGGAAAAAAACCACAGTGACTAAACACAGAATATTAGTAATCAAAATCTGATGTTTTTAAAGGAGGAGGTAGACAAGTAACAAAACTAACTACACATTGTAGCTAGAACCATGCTGGTTATGCTGGTAGGTAAACTAAAACCACTAGATTTCTTTCACCCCCTTTAGCAGAAAAAACATGCCAAGTTTAGAAGCAATGATTTGCATTTTATATTGAGTCAAGAATTGCTTTTTTTCTAGAATTCCACTCAAATACACTGAATAGTTTCATAGATTGTTCTGTCATTTCTCACTTAGATGCTCCTTCAAAAGCTTGGGGTTCCCCAGTCACAAGCACAAACAATAAAGCAATAGGATGTGGGTTCTTGAAACCACTTGTGCACAGATATGTGCCACGAAGACTTTCATGTTGCTTGTTAGGGGGTGATTGACAGTAAAGCACTTCCTTCTGGGCCTTATAATGGGAAAGGAGCTGTGTATGCTACAGTCCTGCATGTCCCCGTGGACGTTTCCAAGAGCTCATCAAAGAGGGAGAAATACCTGCCAGAAATCCTGACAGGATTCCTTCTGAACTGGCAGAGGTGAAGGTCTGTTGATCCATACACACTTGGAACAACTATGTTTTGGTCAGCATTATTACATAAAGGGAGTTTTCATTAATTTAATCCAAATTTGGCATGGAATAATGTGCTTTTCCTGTGTACCTATCACCAGATGAAGTTTTCTGGCTCAAGCTGAGCCAGATAGTCCCAAAAGCCCATTAAAGTTTTGAAAAGCTTTTGAGCAATACCTCTTATTCAAAGACAGATCTTACAAAACATAGATAATCATTAAATTGAGGTCTACTTTGAATTCACTGGCAAGTATTTCACCCCAGTAAAACTAGAAAATAGACTTATATAAAAGAGTGCTATACAGACAAAGTTAAATTTCTTGTTCTATTTGTTAATATCCAGTAAGAAAATAACAGCAACAATGTAACTGTAGGAACTTGTGAATAAAGTTAGAAAAAATAACACAATAATCAGGATATTTCAGGTGTTTCTTTTCTCTTTGTCCAAAGCAAGGATGTAAGCATTTTTTAGGTTGATACAGTATTCTGATTTTACCAGCACTATTTTTTTGGCAGAGAGGGATGAGAACATTTAAAACAGAAAATATTCCTAGTACTCTAATGTCCAACTAGAGCTAAAACATAATTAATTTCAAAGGAGTTTCCTCCGCATGCCAGTGTTTTGGAAATTGTTTCACATTGGAATGTTTAACTCTTAGCAGAAAATGAGACTCTTGGCTATCATGTTTTACTTTGATCTATTGGAAGAGATTAATTTACTGTATTAAAAGCACTGCGCTCTCTATATATAGCTAATGCAAGTGAGTTTCCTTCTGGTAAGGCTATTTAAAGCAGAACACTATCCCAAACAACTATATCTCGCTACAGAAATTACTTTGAATATGTGATGATTTGGCCCTGGTTAGGACCACCAAAGCCACTCTATCACTCTCCTTCTTAAATGGACAGGGGAGAGGGGGAAATATAACAAAAGCGGATAGAAGCGATTTAGTAATATCAATAAGCAAAGCAATAGACCATGCAGAAAGCAAAAGCAGAGAGAGAGATGTTAGTCTCTACTTCCCATCAGCTGATGCTGTTTGGTCTCTGGGAAGCAGAGCTCTCTGCACTTGGTGGTTACTTTTGGAGGACAGACACCATGACCAAATCCCCAAACTTCCTTCTTTTGCTTTGTTCTTATATCTGAGCTGACGTCATATGGCATGGAATATCCCTTTGGCCAGTCTGGGTCAGCTGGCTTGGTCGTGTCCCCTTAGTGTACACTTAGGGTGGGGAAATGTTGAAAAGGCTCAGCCTGGGTGCTCAGCAGCAGCCAAAGCACTGGTGTGTTGTCAACACTCAGCTACAGCACTGCCAAGCACAACACTAGAAAAATGCCTTGAGAAAAATTAACCCCAGGTCATCCCCAAACCACCACAGAATGTATATGATATGAGACACATATTGTGATTTATGTCATACAGTCATACGATGTGTATTGTGATAGATTTGAGTTGTGCTCATATGCAACACCCATATAGATCTATTTACTTTTGTCGGAAGTGTGAATGTCTGACATATAGTCTTAGTATTTTTCACAAACGTTGGTACCACATAATTTGCTCTTAGAAAGCATTAAACTGCAACCAGAAGAAAGAGAGGAAGATTTTGATCACTGAGGACTTTCTGAATCAACAGCAAGACCATTTGAATACACTAGACAGGTTGTCACCCTGGAAGCCCTGGGCTTTCTCTTGCCATTGGAATGTGCTGTTTCGTTGCTTCACAGCACGAAGGGGGCTTCATATGAAATTCATCAGATGTTTTTCTTTCAGAAATGTGTGCTCTAATGGCATTATCACTTTACTCATTTCTGTAACAATTCTCTATTTCATGTCTTTCACGATCTGATGTGCCTGGGCATGCTGGAAATGCTCCTCCAATTGTCTGCTTTGCTGTTAACACTTTGGGAGAGAGAAATGAAGGCAGGCTCTGACACGACAAAACCAAAGGCTGACCACTGTGCTGTGTACATTTTTTAAAATCCAGTGTTGTAGGTTTAGGGTTAATTGGTATAACCACAGAGATGAAAGTCCTCCAGAGACTAGAAAACCTTAGTGTGAGGCACAGGACATTGCAATCTGTTATTCTATTCCCTATTCCTGTATCTCCCTGTACAAGAAGAAGGCTGCCCAGTCCCTCTCCTTTCCCTCCTCTCCCCCAGGCATGTGGTTGCTGTTATCACTTCAGTGTGTGTGGGAGCAGGCCTGCTCTGGCAGCTATTTTGTAGCTCTGCAGTGAGGCCTGCCGGGACTATTCTTGGAGTGGGGCACGAAGTCCTACTGAGGCCTAGTGTGGGGGCAGAGTCTTGGCTGGTTGAGGCCTCCTGAGGCATAATTGAGGCCCAGTGAGCCTTGAGGCTTAGGCAGGAGAGCTAGGCCAGGATTGATTCTCACTATGTGTGTATATATATGCTTCTACCTTGGTACCTTCTGTACTCTATTAACTTTTGTAAACAGTATTTCCATTTAACCTCCACTTCTATGCAGGGGTCTTTATTTACTCCTTTGAGGTAAACTGGTTCTGTCCTCAGTCCAGAGCTGATTCCATCTCAAACTAAGGCACCCAGTGAAATAAAAAAATCCGAAGCCCCCACCTAAGGTTCTCATCCCTCTACTCTGCCCTGGTGAGACCCCATCTTGAGGGCTATGAGGATGATTAGGGGACTGGAGCACTGCCTGATGAAGAGAGGCTGAGGGACCTGGGGCTGCTTAGTCTGGAGTAGAGAAGACTTAGAGGGGATTTAATAAATGTCTACAAATATCTGAGGGCTGGGGAAGGGAACAGGAGTGGGGGGACAGGCTCTGCTCACTTGCTCCCTCTGATAGGACAAGGAGCAATGGATGTGAGCTGCAGCACAGGAGGTTTCACCTCAAGCCAAGGGGGAAGTTCTTGACTGTAAGGGTCACAGAGCACCAGAACAGGCTCCCCAGAGAGGCTGTGGAGTCTCCTTCTCTGGAGACTTTCAAGGTCTGTCTGGATGTGTTCCTCTGTGACCTGAGCTAGTTTGTATGGTCCTGCTCTGGCAAGAGGGTTGGACTTGATGCTCTCTTTGGGTTCCTTCCAACACCTGACATCCTGTGACCCTGTGAACATCAGTGAATTCAGTGGAAACTTTCCCTTTGACTTTATCAGATACAGAAACAGACCACAGGGGATAGTTATGTACATAACTACCACTTAATCAGCTGAGACTGTAATCCTTACAGGAGTAAAGAAGCAAAGAGTAAATCGCTGGATATCCATGTTGCAACTGGCAGATTTTGGCTACACAAATTACCCAGGGATCCCTGGCTTCCACCATAGGACCTTCATCCAGAACCTTAGCATATTCCTCCTTCTCAGGTAGGCCTACGTATTCCTATTCTTACACATATAAGTATTCCTCTGTTGTATATTAATTGTTCATCACAAAGGAGTCACAGAGGTCTGAATAATCCAGAGTCTCAAAGCTGTCATATCAGAGAGATGCATATTACTGTGCTAGATCTTTTTCATATGATAGTGCCTGGAGTCAATTCAATTTGTTTAGAAGAATGTGGTCTTATGCAGCAATTCCTCTCTGTTCACAAAGTAATAGCGTGCATATACAACAAACGTAACTTCATATCCACTTTAACACTTTATCATGAATATTATAAAGGTGTTTGATACATGTTTCCATGACTGTCAAGATGAGAGATTAGCCAAGATTATTCAAAGGTTTCATTTAACTGATTTTCTGATACATAGCTGAAGTCTCTGCTGGCTCAAACTGGCACAGCAGCAGCACAGGGGCACTTAAGAGGCTCAGACTAAATTGGTTGAATTCAGTTTTCAGTTGCTATAAATGAAGAGAGAATTAATTTCAACTAATGTATTGTACAGCTGCCCTTGTACATATCTGAACTAAATTTGGGGCAAGGACAGTAAGGACTGCAATCACAGGAAGATTGTGACAGAGAAGTAGCATTTAAATTCAAGAGTTTAGGGACAGATAATAAGCAGATCATGGCAACACTGGGTTTGTTAACTGACCTGCCGAAAAAACAACTACACCCAGCTCCTAGTTAGATTACAGACAGGCTGATCTCAGCTCTAAATTTCTGTCACTAGATAGAGTGCTAAACTGATGGATAGCAGTTTTTGTTGTGACTGCAGCACAGGTACATCCCAAGTTACACAGCTCTTTTAAAAAACGTTCATTTAGCAGTCACCTCCTGCTGGTTACTTTTTTTTTTTTCCCCAAACTAATTCCAAATACTTCCTTACCACGGCTCCGTTTCTAAAAGACAGCTTAGCACTTTCCCATGGTGTCATTTACAAAACAGCATGGAAACAACAGCCTCCAGGTGCTGTGAATTTCAAGCTGTTTCTTGTGAGATGAGTACCGTCAAGGCTCCTTAATTTAGGTTTTGTCAGCCCCATGTATAACCACGTTGTTACCTGTGCTGGAAGATGAATCTGAAAGGAATGTGAAAGTTTTCACATGTTGCTCCAGAGCTTGCAGGGTGATTGTTTTTCAAATTTCATTGGAAGTATAATTGTTCTTTGGTCTCTTTTCTTGAACGTGGGCTGTTTAATCATTGTATTATAACCTCAGCTGAGAGCCTTTCAAAACTGCACACCAAATGTGTGCAAAATTCCTAAGAATTTTGAAGGTGAATTTCCTAAACCATTTTGAAGGTGGTTTCAGATTTTGAAAGGGTACTGTAGTATGACCATAATGATGAAAGAATCTCATGCTTGGAAAACATGTTTAAATCTCTTTTTGTGGATACAGATTTTGTGTTTAATATGAAATGACATGACATAAACACACATTCAGATCATTTTATTCTTGAGCTAAAAAGACACCAATGTCAATGACGTGTAGAATTCAACAAAACATATCCCTTTTTGTTCATAATGATAAAGATGCTCTTGCAAACTCTTAATGTGAGACCCACTCATATGGAGGCTGATAAAGAATAGCAGTGAGAACAGAAACCCCTCTGAAACCACCTGGCTTCCGGTCAATGAAACCTTCTGGAAACAAGGACAGAGGGACAAGCCAGGAGCTACAGGTGACCACAACACTGGCCATGCCCTTGCTGAGGAGGAACTAGCGTGTGGTATCTGAGCAGTGATGGGTTAGTGACAAAGACAGGTCTCATTGACAGTCTAGTGAACAGTTAACAAAGGCAGGGTCATGAGCTGAGTCAGGTCAGGGATCACTCCATGGAACCCACACAATTTGAAATGTCTGCCTGCCACACAGGTCAGCACAGAGTTGAAATGGGGCCCTGGGCCATTAGCATCATGGGTACAGCCCTGGGGCAGGCTGGGCAGGGACACTCAGGGCTAGCGGTGCCCTCAGAGCCCATACAGCAGCCAAAATCATTAATGTCTTGGACACCTTAACTGTTTGGGACTGTGATTTTTGTGACTGGTATGGTTTTATCTAAGGTAAATCCAGAATTCTGTCCTCCATTCCAGGTCAAAATATTATTTTCACATAGAAAGCCTGAGATCTAAAAGACACCAATCACAGATATATTGGAGAAGTGTTTTCATCTAGAGATGAAACAGGGAAGAATAGACCCAGGTTTGGTTCCTAAATTAAAAATGCATCTCAGGTACTCCTTGTAAATACACAACCATCTGTAACAGTTGCGTCTTTTACATCTTAAACTTAGCATGTGAAATGCAAACGTCTTGATCCCAAAAAGTCTGCTTCTAGTAGATAGAAAATTTCCCTGTACCTCATGCCTGAAGCCATAAAATCTTGTAAAATCTTTCTTGATAAGAGTCACCGAGAGTCCTCTCATTCCTTCTTTCCATGCCATGCCCAGCTGAAGCATTATTTCCCAAAACTGCACCAATTAGGAGGTTTTGTAAAGATTCCAGGTCACATTTTTATGGCATGAGGACGTCCAACATGATTGAAAGACAAAGCACATCAGTTGCACTATGAGTGCTACTTCCTCTCCTGCTTTTCTGTGACCGTTATTAATTCATTCATTAAACAAAATAGTAGTAACTAGTAGTGGTAGCTGCTGTGCTTTCAAAATTTGCCATTCCATGATCCCAGAGATGAAAAATCCTCTTTCTGCTTTTTGCACAGGTCAATAAACCTCCTGGTGTCCTGAAATTTCCTGGTGATTCAGGGTTCTGGAAAGCCCAGCTGATAAGTTAGTTCAGTGGCCTCACCCACTATACCCTGTGAATAGTAGCTGCTCTGCTCTTCTGTATGTGAACAATAGAGAAGTAGCTGCCCTAATTATGCCTGAACCACTGTGTGTCACCTATGGACATCTGCAAATTAATTTCTTTTCAGTACACAAGTCCATATGTCACTCACCCTTGATCTGGTACAGAACTTCCACTGACATTGTCTGGATTTATATGTATGACCTCAGGAGAAGAAATACCAGTCATTTATTATTGCTTATAGTTCTCTTCTGGATAAACTATTGATATCCTTAGCTTTGTTCCATCTCTTTAAATAGATATAACTCAAAGGGTTTTGCATGCCAAGCAGCAGTGATTCATTTGCATCAGTCTAAGTCTCTGTGGCCCCCCAGAAAAGGAACAGCAGAGGAATCCATGCCCAAGATTCCCCAGCTTCATACTGTACACACATCCTCAACAATTTTAACACACAGGACTGCAATCTAATGTCACAGTCACCATCTAACACGCAACCAGTCAGAAGAAAGTACAAAAGAAAGCAGAGAGAAAGCATGGCTGGATGAAACCTCTCATGTCTTCAGCTGCCACAGCTAAATTCAGGAGTAAGAAGTAAGATCTAGTGCCCTTCCTAAATTAAATTTGATATAATCAACATGATTGAAAATCCTGACTTTGAATTTGCGAGGTAAATAGCTCATCTCAAGCTTTAGAGATAAATCTTTCAACAAGAACATTCAAGTTCAGGAAATGGCTTGAGGTAAAAGAAAACAAGGCAGAAACCCAGCCTGGAAGAATGTCTCAATCTCCACAGCAGACTGGCAGGTTGCTTCCTGAGGGTAAAAGACACATGCCAGAACCGCAGCAGGAGCTTGTGAAATCAAAAATGACAGGGAGAAACTAGCTAGCCTCACAGAAAGTTTTAATCTTAAAATAGAGGTTTTTAAGTGAGCAGCATCTTGCAGAGAGCAGAGGCTGTATATATTAGTTTCTGCTCCTAAAATGTCTATGCTTCTTGCAATCACTAAGAACTGTAATTTAAAACTCAGAACAACATATTAATAGATCTGATTAATAACACACTGAGCACAAGGCAGATTTGGGAGCTGCAGTAAATAGTGGAAAGCTGATGTGGCTACAAAAACTTTGTCTCATGACTGGCCTAAATTGCTTTTACATGAGTCACTTGACCTCAAAATGTAGGCTTTCTGATTACCCTTATTTGGGGTTGGTTGTTTCTCAAGTTTCACACTGCTGGACTGTCATTCCAGAAAATGACAATGCATCTGACAGAAGCATCCCCTAGGGGTGACTAGTGATTCATTTTGAATGCTGTGATAAAACTGCATAAATGTTTCAGTTACTAGATAAGCAGGATGCTACAGTTACAGGACTTTCTAATGTGGCGTTAAAAGAAGCTAGTCCATATCTGTGATTATGTTATGTGATGCATAACATCTCTGCATCACACCAGTAAGTCAGGTCCTCAGAACTGAATTATCAAGCTAAGGATTCCAATTTGTTGTGAGACATGAGAGTGGTTTAAGCAGTTCTTCCACTCCTAGTTTTAAAACGTTAAAAAACCTAAATAAGTAAATAAATAAATTCTATAAATACAAACATGATCTGCTCACTTACAGATAACTGCTGTAGGCAAAGCTGGCACTGACATGGGAATGACTAGAGTCCATAAAAGAATTTTTTTATTAAATGCTCTTTCACATCTCTTTTACCTTCTGGGCCAAGGACACTATGAACCAAGCCTTTAATCTGAGTGGTTAATATACTGATTTATACCACTTTGAGCTTTGATCTCTCAATCCTACCACAGCATAAATTTGGCCTCAGATTTAAAACTTGAAAAATCCCCATGTTATACATCTGCTTTTCCCAACTTCCCATTCTAAAATAGTTGTCTTTTTTTGTGGTTTTCTTGAGAAGTGTAGCCCAGAATCTCTCGAATTTTCATTTCTTTGCATGTTTGAACAACTAGAGACCACTACTTCAAGATTTTTCTTGTTGTTAAATTGCAACGATTCACACAGTGAAGATCTTAGTAAGCTTATTTTTAAAAAATAGTGTGAATTTCAAAAATGCAAATATGTATTACTTTTAAGTACCTGCTCAAGTCTCATTAGGGTCATGCCTAAAGTAAAAAACACCTAAGTATTTTGCTGAATAAAGTCCTTTTGGTTTTGATCCACTGTACACTGAAGCCAGCCAAAAACTTCAACTGACTTCAGTGGGCGCTCGGTTGACTCCTGGGAGGTACTGAGTGCGTGAAGTTCAGCACTTCCCCTGCCAAGCTTCAGTTCTTGCTCTGACATGTGTTTTTTTAGGTTTTTTTATGCTGTTTCCTCTAAACAGAAAAACATAGTTTTTTTAAAGGCTTCCCTGAAAGTCCAGAGGGGTTTTTCAACACTTCTTTAANAAACAAAATCCTTTATAATTTCTGGACTCTCTTGTATTTTTGTACTTGAGACAAGGAGTAGTTAGAAGCAGAGCAGGTTTTGTATTTCATCTAAAAAAAAAAAAAAAAAAAAAAAAAAAAAAATATTTTTGGGCCTAATATATAACTTTAGGGGGAGATAAATGTTTTTTAGAGGGTTGTAATTTTGAGGTTAAAATGATATTTTAAAACAAATATTCAAGACATTCATTCAAAACACTATACCCATCTAGAAACAAAGAATGCAAACATACTCTCTTGTTCACAATCTTCTAATGGTTTAAATGGTTAACAAAATGCTTTTATTTTTCATAATTACAATGCAAATTCATAAATTTGCATTCACTTGAAAATTTTTAAATGGAAATATTTTCAGTTCAGATTAAAATCAAATTTCTAAATGTTCTGTTTTCCATAGAAGAAAAAAAAATGCATTTTCCTAATGGTAACTTCCAGAACGCTTCAGATTCTGCAGTTCTTTATGCTTACTTCTCTATCCAGCCATTTATTGGCACACATAGAAATCCACTTCTCAGCATCCTCTTATTTCCAAAATACTTCTAGAATGTGTGCAACAGTATCAAAATGCTGCTTGAATAAATTCATCTTCCAAGTTACAGTGCATAAGATATTAATCTTAAACTGGAGATCACAGCTAATCATAGCCTATCCCAAGCTTGGAGATTTATGCTATGGAGATTATTAATACTAATCAACAGAATATGACTATTATGTTGATTAGTAAATATACATATGTATGACACTTTCACCTTAGCTTGCCTGCTTGAAACAGCTTGGAAACACTAATAAATTCCTTATTAAATCATCTTGCAGTTAAATAAATGGGCTTTGCATACAAGGTTAGAAACTAAGCTAAATTCTTCAGAGAGTTCTGTTTTCTGGACATTGTGCAAATTTTGTGTCAGCTTCACTACATGTAAAGATTCAGTCAGACCTTAAAACCACCAAAGCTCTGAAGTCTAATGAGTAATAGTGGTTCAGTAATGCAGCTGAAAATGCATTCAGCTGAATATGAAACTGCATAATAGGAACTGAATAAAAAGAAGCTTGTGTTTTATTAACACATTACATCACAATTTAAATTCTTCACTTGGAGATTTCAGAGAGTACACAGAATATGGTATGTCTTTCAGATCCAAGCACTGAAAGAGCACAAGGGTTGAAGGGCCTCTTGCCCCTATCTCCGGAAGCCACTGAAGGAGGAGACATCACTAAAGTCACTGCCATGTCACTGTCTATAGCTGCCTTAACCTTGCTATTCCCAAGGTTACATCAAAATGACAAGTGTGTGGGGGCAAGGGCATTTTCCTTGCTGGATCCATGCTTATGGCAGCCAGTATCTCCTAGGGCAGTCCTTGATTGGTGTGGAGCTTGGCATCTAAATGCTGCTTTCCCTGATATACCTTAGCTTTCAGGAATGCATCCCATTCTTATCCCACCACTCTCACAAGCGAAGGACTGAAACATTACTTATTAGTTATTCACATGAGAATCCTTCAACACATGTTTATATATGCAGATGTGAAGGATGGGGTTTCTTTCAAGTGATAGCTCAGTTATGAAATGTTTTCCACACTGATCATATTACATAAAACCTAGTGGCAGAAAAGAGAAAGGAAAGTGAGAAAGAGAGAAAGGTAACAATAAAAAAGAAAGGCTATAGTTATACAGTGAGGTGCATTTGAACTTTCTTCATGGGAATTCAGATGTCTGTTTCTGTGCTTGGTTGGTCATTGCACTGGCTATAGATGGGCCTTTCACTGTAAGAAGGTTCCAAAGTGTGTTTGTCCTGTGAAGAGAAAAATTTAAATTGTTGTCAGTCATCTCCTTCAAGCACTTTATCTTCCTCCACTTTCTCTGCCTGGCTGTTTGTTCGCAGCAGCCACTTTTCCAAGTCAAAGAGAAAATGAGAAGAAATGGTGATGTGAAAAATCACCTGTTGATGGTACTGTGAACATTTACTCCTGGATTAAAATCAGTGATGATGTAATTAATTCCTATAGTGTGTTGCACACCCTGGTGCTTGTTTCAAAAGGGCTTTTTTCCTTCAGAACAAGATCAGGTTGTTTTTTTTTTTTTTTTCCACCATGCAAAGCAGTACTTGCTAGGATAAACATAGACAAAGTAGAGAGGTTCTTGGCGGAAGTAAGTTCAATGACTTCTTTTACTCAATAAGAAAAAGAACAGATTAGTTTCTTTGTTCTCCAAATGGAAAGGAGTCATGTTCTTTCAGTAGGATTTGAAAGAAGAAAAAAAGGAAGAAAAGAA
>VWYK01080445.1:169563-267548 GCA_013399775.1 Semnornis frantzii | reverse complement strand
TCCTTTTTTTCTTTTCCCTTTTTAAATATTCCTTCCACACTTCTTTTCTCCCCCCTTAAATTTTCTTTTTTACCCCCTTCCTCCCTTTTTTCTTTTTTTTATCCCTTTTATCTTTTCCTTTTGTCATCCTTTTTTTTTCTCTTCCTTTTTTTTTTTTTTTGCCTTTTTCCCCCGNGCATAATCCCACAGCCAGCACTGGAAGTGGAACTGCAAACAACCCCCCAGGGAGCACGGGGAGAGTCAGGAGGGCTCAGCACAGGGCCCACCAGTCAGCAAGGTGCCAGAGAACACCTGGGCTGAGGTGCAAACCAGCAAGGCTCTGCCCTCCTGGGCACCATGGCTCCCTCCTCCTCCTGCTGCCAGCTGGAGTGGAGCACAAGGGACACAGGACACAGAATCCTTTGGGTTGGAAAAGACCTCCAAGATCTTCCAGTCCAACCAGCAACCCAGCACCACCACGGCCACCAAACCCTGTGCCCAGCTGCCATGGAACACCTCCAGGGATGGGGACTTCACCACCTCCCTGGGCAGCCTGTTCCTGACCACTCTTGCAGCAAAGAGATTTTTCCTCATCTACACCCTAACCCTCTCCTGGCACAATTTCAGGACTAAAAGCAAATCCAATCTGCTGGTTACCTTTCATTCCTCCAGAGAAGCCTCTCCAGTTAGCAAAGACCATCAGGGGCAGCCCTTCTCTGTTGAAGTCATTGATAGCTTGTGCAGTCTTGAAGGCAGAGTCAGGGAACCACACCTGCCCAGCCTGCTGGATTATCTGGGGGGAACGAAAACAGCCTGGGCAGTCTTGGGTAAGAGTTGGCAGAACTCCACAGAATGTGCTGCAGCAAGAGCTGGGATGTGGAGTGACCAGGAACAACTCAGCATATTGAATGCCTAGCAGCTGCTTGCCCACGGGAGAATCAGGACAAGCCTTTTGTCACTGGCTGCAGCAGGAGTGCTCCCACTCATTCAGCTAGGGGCAGCGAGGGCATGGAGAGCCTGGGGAGCCTCCCCGCTGAAGGGAGAGGAGAGGAGAGAGAGAAGCTGTGCAAAGGAGGAACCCCCAGAGAGGCGATGCTGGGCCGGAGCTGTGAAAGCAGGCAGAGGAGAGGCAGTGTCAGAGCAGGGACACCAGACCCTGAGACGCTGTGCTCACAGCAGGAGGGCAGGGAGAGCTGCTCCGCTTGGCAGACCTTGCCCGGGTGCCAAGAGCAGCAGGCACTGTGGCACTGGCTGCCCCCCGGCTCCCCCAGCAGCTGCCAGCCGGCAGTAGCTGGGCAGGGGACGTCTGGGGGAAACAAGATCCCAGCAAAAGCAGAGCTCTTTCCACAGAGACACCTGCAGAGGGCAAGACGCAGCTGGGCACACGTTCAGCCTACCTTGGCCTCCGAGTCCAGGTTGGCAGGGTCGGCAGGGATGCTGAGCTCCACCGTCCGCGTTTCTACGGCAACTACTCCTACAGGTATCCCTCCCAGCCTGGCGACAGGGGAGACAAACCACAGGTCCTGCTGTTACACAGCAGCGGCGAACACTCGAGAGACAAAGAAGCAGCAAACGGCAGAAGCAGCCTCCTGGACCCTGTGAAGAGCTGAGGCACCCGGCTGGAGAGCTCCAGAGCAGAAGTCACAGTTCTGCAAGCCAAGCCTTGTGCTGAAAGCAGCAGACAGCTCCCTAAGAACATGGCAAAGCCGAGCCCAGGTTTTGAGTGGCACTGCCACACCTCCACCACCCCACACACTGTGGCACTGAAGGTCCTGACCATGAGAAACAAACATGAAGGCCCAGGGCTTCCCAAGCTCTGCTTTCACCTGCTCTATCACCTGGGCAAGGGCACCCACAGGCTGCAGGACTAAGCAAGGCTGATGTCTAAGCCACCCTAAATCTCCCTCTCCCAAGAGGTCAGAGTCAGTGATGGGTAATGGGTTTGGGTTTGTCATCTGTGTCCTTCCCATACCCTCTGCTGCAGGATGACAATGGGTCAGTGACAAAGGGGTCGTGGACACAAACTGGAACCCAGGAGGTTCCACCTCAATGTGAGGAGGGTGCTGCAGCCCTGGAGCAGGCTGCCCAGGGAGGTTGTGGAGTCTCCTTCTCTGCAGACTTTCAAGACCCAGCTGGATGTGTCCCTGTGTGACCTGCCCTGGGTGACCCTGTTCTGGCAGGGGCTTGGAATGGATGATCTTTAAAGGTCCCTTCCAGCTCCTGTGGCTGCAGGGGTGGGAAGTAGGCAGCAGAGGAATGCAGGTGGCAGAAGGACGCTGAGCTCTGCTCTCCACAGCCCTTAACCACTCCTGCACACAAATGGCATCTTGCTGACAACTGCTTACTCCCAGGACAGAGTCCCAGCAGAGCCTCCTCTCTCTCCTCAGCCACACGTGCTGCAGGCAGGAAGGGACAAGGCCCATGTGCAGGAGGGGGCTGAGCAGCTCCCCACTGCCCGTGATGAAGAGGCTGCCCAGCAGCTGTAATTGCCGGAGCCGTCTTAAAGCAGTAAGTTACAGCTGGCGAGCCAGGGCCCATGTGACCTAATAAAGAACATCTTTATCCAAGTATTACAGTTATTTATTGAACTTGAAAACAGCTCAAAACAACTTCTGTTTTCCATTATACTTCATATAAATTTTATCAGGCTAGCACATGAAGATGCTCCATCTTGTTTTATAGTGTGTCCCTGGACAAGTTGCCATCGAATAATAAAAGACAATTTACAGCCACCAGCAGACAGATTCCAAACATCCATACAAGGGATGAGTTTTGGCAGCACTTACAGTAGCAATCCCAGAGGAATACACTCCTCATTGCCTGGGTTTGTGTGGTTTCCAAATGCTTCTGAAAGAAGTCCCTTTCAGTTCTGTTACAGATACCTGGGTGGGAGAGCTTGGAGCAGCTTGGAATGTAGCTGAAGAAAAAGATGCTGCAAGCAAAGTTGAGCCTGGACCTGGACAGAGCTCCTCCAGCCCTGCCAAACCACTGATTCCAGCTCTGCTCTCTGACCCCTGAAGCACTGCTGAACATCAAAGCCTTGAAACGACTCCAGGATGTTGTGAGATCAGACTGATACAATGGAGAAGAGACTGAGCCCCCCCACTCCAGCCCCTCTCAGGGAGGCAAAGCAGCCTAAGCTTTGCTATTTCACAGCATGGCCTCTGCTCTCCAACCCTCTGGAGAGCTGTGGCTTTAAGGAGTCTGAAAGTGAAACAGGAGCTGCCAGGGCCAGAGGTTCTGGGGTAGTCCTGCTGTCAGCACGAGATGCTAAGAGCAGCCCTGACCCACAGCTGTGCTGGCTGGGAACCTGGTTGGCCGTGCCAGCTGTGCTGTTCTGACAGGAACAGGGGTGCCTGGCAGTCAAACACAGCATCACCAGTGCTGGGCTGCTGCTAGGACCAGTCCCTGAGTCAGCAGCTGATGGAGTTGATGGAGTCAGACCCCAGGGGTGACCAGAGGATTTCCAGAGGCTGTGAGCATCAGCAGGGCATCTGGCTCTGAATTGCTGGCACAGTGGCACAACCCTCAAAGATCAGCTCCTGCCTCTGCCATTTCCTTTAGTTCAAGCTCAACTTTCCTTGCAAGTCAGACAAAATGCAAAGTCATCAGGTCCCTGAAGTGCCTTCAGCCAAGGCAGAGCTGCAGGAAGGCCTCACCACGCCCCAATCCACCTAGGGAAGCAGATACTGCTTGGCACAACTTTTACAGTATCCCTTTTGGAGCAAGCTGAAGTTGTCAGCTCTAAGCACAACAGGAGAAACTTCACTCCTGTGCTAAGAACCTTACTCAACTCATGACTTATGTGCACTTACAGCAATCAACTTGCAAAGCACATGCCAGAAAAATGCAGAGCACAGCAGCAACTGGATTTCTACAGATGTCCAAAACACCTCTCAGCATTTACCTTGCTCTGCCAACCACCACTGTCTGTGCCCAGGGCTGCATGATCTCCAGGAATGAGCCATTGTCAAAGAAACCACTCTGCCACTGTCCTTTTTGATCTAAAGAGAAGGGAAAAACATGGAAATGTCAGGAGGGAAGAAAAGAGAGGGAGTAGCAACAGGAGCAGCTGAAATTTGCTTACAACTGCCAGTCGGAGACTGGCAACCAGTGCCAACTGGTTCTTTCTTTATTGCCAACTAGATTATAGCACAGGGGAACACTGGATAGCAATCAGCCATCACCTCTGACTTCATTTGCTAGACTGCATGAAGGCAGCAACTGCTCAGCCAAAGCATCACTTATGGGTACATGATGGGGCTGGGGCAGCAGAGCCCCTGGCCCCTCTCAATAACAACTCTGCTTTGTTTGAGACACCACAGACACCTGTCAGAAGGCAGCAAAGTCATCAGAGATCTTCTTCAAAATGCCTGCTGCTGTCTGAAAACGAACCTCACATTCTTCTCTTGGTTCTTGCCTAAGTTTGCCTTTAAAAAAAGGATACTGAAGAAAGACAGGAACTAAACATCAACATTTCTGTGCTGTTCTAGAACCAGGCCATGCTCCTCAGCCTGCTCCACACCCCGCAGCCTGCTCCATGCTCCTCAGCCTGCTCCGCACCCTGCAGCCTGCTCCATGCTCCTCAGCCTGCTCCACGCCTCTCAGCCTGCTCCACAACCTGCAGCCTGCTCCACACCCTGCAGCCTGCTCCATGCTCCTCAGCCTGCTCCACGCCCCTCAGCCTGCTCCACACCCTGCAGCCTGCTCCACACCCTGCAGCCTGCTCCATGCTCCTCAGCCTGCACAGCCCCAATTCTTTCACCCTGAAACAAAGCATTCTGACACCAGAAGCCTCCTTGCTCACACAAGAACCAGATGCTGCTCCTCTCCATAAACTAAAGCTTGCTGGAGCAGGCCATGAGGCTCTGCAAAAACAATGCAGCCCAAATCCCTCCCAGCTTTGCCCCTCAGCTCCCAGCTTCTGAGGGATGCTTTAACCTGCAGCAGCATCTCTGCTTCTGCAAACCCAAGCCCAAAACCAATTAAAAGTGGAGATCCAAGCAAGCTAACCTCTGCTGACTTAAACAGGATGGAGTGTGTTTTATCAAGCCCCAAGTTGTAATTACTGTGTTCTACATTCCCTGGCTCTGTGGCCCCTCTGTAAAATGTGCCCATCCATTCCCAAATTATCTCTTTATCGTGGGCCCAGAGCTGATGGTTTAGATTCCGGCCTCGTGTCGGGCGTCACTTTGAAGAATATCAGGGCAATATCTCCTCTAATAAATGGCTTTAACTTTTCACCCAGCAGATATCTGCTTTAACTTATCTCAGGGAATCATCTGCTTGCCTTAACGCTTCCACTAAATTAAAATCTGAAGCCACTCGATGCGGAAGGCAGCGCAGGCTGCACCGCAGGCAGCTGGATGAATTACTTCAGAGATGAGGAGAAAAATATTACCCAAACCCACAAAACTTAAGTTTATCACAGACCTCATTCTAGCCCCCCCAGCTCATTAGTAACAGTGGGCATACTGGTCACCCAGCTGGCAGCTTTGCAGGCACAGGCTGCAGGGCCCCAAAGGCTGGCAGAGGAGTTCAGCAGTTTGCAGCCTTTCCAGGACAATTATCCTCCAGGATCTGCAGGAATGTTGTGATCCCTCCAGTGTCCAGACCCTGTTCATGTGGATTTTCCTCTGAACCATGAACAAAAATGATCTATAGAAGCAACTAATAACTGAGGTGTCCTCAAGCACTCAGATTTCACAGATTCACAGAGTGAGTTGTGTTGGAAGGGACCTCAAAGCTCATCCAGTTCCAACCTCCTGCCATGGGCAGGGACACCTCCACCAGCCCAGGCTGCTCAAGGCCTCATCCAAGCTGGCCTGGAACACCTGCAGGGGGGGGGGATCCACAGCCTCCCTGGGCAGCTTGTGCCAGTGTCTCCCCATCCTCACTGGCAAGAATTTCTTCCTCATCTCCAGCCTCAGTCTGCCCTCCTCCAGCTCAAAGCCACTGTCCCTTGTCCTGGCACCACAGGCCCATGTCAGAAGTCCCTTTCTCACAGGCTCCCTTCAGGTACTCCTTTCCTGTGCTATATTTTCCTGCACTACATCCAAAGTGTCTGGAGCTGATTTTACTGCCTGAGCTCTGTAAGACATTTGCTGGTAGACTGAAAGCCCTGGCACAGAGTCTGAAGCAAGGCCCACTGCTGCCCATCTTGGCCACCAAAGATGCACCTACTTGGGTTTGGGCGTCCTGCCAGCATCCAGCGTGGGTCGTAGGGAGCCTTGGTGGGAACGAAGTCTATGGCTCTGTCTATGGGGTCCTTCACTTTGAGGATGGGAACAGGGCTGGTCACATTCTGAGGGGAAAGAAAAGCACTGAAGGGAGCAGTTCCCCTGCAGCCTTTGTCCCCAGACACCAGTGGGGCAGAGTCCTCCTCCCCCTGTGCTGCATAGCCCCTCACAGAGCCACAGAATTATTGCAGGTGGAAGAGGCCTCTAAGATCATTGAGCCCAACCCTCAACCCCACACCACCACAGCCACCAAACCCTGTCACCAAGGGCCATGGCCACAAGTTTCTTGAACACCTCCAGGGATGGGGACTCCACCACCTCCCTGGGCAGACTGTGCCAGTCCCTGACCACTCTCGCAGCGAAGGAATTTTTACTCATGTCCAACCTGATCCTCCCCTGGCACAATTTCAGGCCATTTCCTCTCCTTCTAGCACCTGAGACTAGGGAGAAGAGCCAACCCCACCTGGCTCCAGCCTCCTTTCAGGGGTTGTAGAGAGCAATGAGCGCTGCCCTCAGCCTCCTCTTCTCCAGACTGCACAGCCCCAGCTCCCTCAGCCTTCGACCAACAGGATCCTAGAGCCTTGGCAAGAGTCTTCAGAAACTTCCAAGGTGCTCCACACACCCTCAAGCCCTCCTTTGGCATCACCTGGCAGACACTGCTCTTCATTTGCTCTTGAACTTGGGCTGCAGCTCCATTTGTGAAAGGCGACCAGGCCACCTGGCTCAGTCCCCAGGCTCTCTCCTGAGGCAAGGTGACCCGCACATTCTCATTGCTCCCTTCCTGGCTGCAGAGCAGCTTGCACCATACATCAACTCCTACAAACTGCTGCCCCAGAGGCTTTTCAGCAAGAAACAATCCCCTGCTTACAGAAACCCCTGCTGCCCTGAGGGCTGAGGACAGCAGGCCAGGGGAGTGATGTGAGAGGACCCAGAGCAGTGCCAGGTCACCCCACAGCCCAGGTCCTGCAGTGCTTTGAGAGGATTTCAATATCCTAATGTGTAGCAGCCTGGCAACAGGCACACGAACACACAAGCACCCCACAGAGAGCCCCCAGCCCAAGCCCCTATGAGCAGAGTGCCAGGCAGTAGCAGCTGGCACTGGGGCAGGGTCAGCACTCACCTTGGGCATGTAGGAAAGCCACTGCAGGATGGTGTAGACCCCCTCGAAGTCGTCGCAGACAGTGCTGTGTGTCACTCCATTGTTGTGCATGATCTGGATCCCACCCAGCTGGTTGTTGGAGGTGTAAACTTCCCTGCCCAGCACCTTTGGAAAGAGGACAGAAGGGAAGCTGAGCTGTGAGGTGGGGTGGGCCAAGGGAGCAAACAAGCCCATCCCTGCAGCAGGTCAGCAGCACTTCAGCACCCAAGGACAGAGTAAACCCTCACAAAAGACGTTCACAAAAGACCCTCCCCAGCCCTCCGTTCAGCTGAGAGTGCACAGACACCGATCCCACGGGGAGTGGGGCAGAGGGGGAACTGAGGGCAGTTAGCTGAGGATGGGCAGGGACCTTGCCCTGCCCCAGGCTGATGTGACCAAGTCTCCAAGCTTGGCTCACTAACTCAGGACTGCTCCAAGGTGAGTGGCAGGAGGGGACCTATTTACACCTTCACTGGGGAAAAACACCACAGCACTGTCCAGAGGGATGAGCACAGCAAAGACAAAGCCCAGCAGCTCCTTGGAGAGACCAGCAAGGAGGGGGCCCTGACTGCCAGCTGCTGGTGCTGCTGCACAGCTCTTTCTCATTCTCCTGCTGTCTCTTCCCATTTGCCCTCTCCCTGACGGATACCCTGAGCTCGGTCACTCACTCTCTGCTCCACTGAGCCCATATTACTAATAACACCTCTGCCACGGCCAGTTTACCTCATGAAGGCAGGAGCACATCATTACAAAATAAACTCATAACTTTGACACTCCAGCAAATCCACACCGTTTGTTATCTTTATGGGCTGAGCCCTGCCAACAAGGCAGAGGGCATCACCCACCTGCTTCATTTAGCTCTTAAACTCCCCTCAAAGACCCTGCCCTCCTCCACCAAACACCCAGGGAAAAAGAGATACCCCAAGAGGGGAGCAGCCTGGAGCCCAAGTCCCCTGCTGATGACACCACAGTGAGTGGGGAGGTTGACGCTGCAGAAGGGAGGAGTCACTCTGCAGGAAGACCTGGACAGGCTGAGGGAACCCTGTGAAGTTCAACGGGCACAAGGGTAGGGTCTGACACCTGGGAATACATAAGGCAGGAGCACAGCTCAGGCTGGGATCGTCCTTGCTGGAGAGCAGCCCTTTGGAAAGGGACCTGGGGTCAGGGAGCAACTGACCCCCTAAAGCACTGTCTGGTGCTGAGGTACAGCACTGTCACTTGTCAGCTCCAGACCTACCTCCCTCTGGAGCAGCCCGGTGCTCTGGCATCTCACAGGCCTCAGCCTCTACAGGCACTTAGAGCCTCTCTCTGAGCACTCTCCCTGTGAGGGAGACATCAGTCTAGGTCTGTGTACAGAAGACAGCAAAGCACAGGAGTTATGCATCTAGCCCTAGAAGTCAGTGCACAGAGATGCTCCTGAGCCTCCCTCCTGGGCTCTACCACCTTCAGTTTCCTCTAACCAGATCAGTGCCATAGTGGACAAGACAGCAGCATGGATTCAGTTCCAAGGCAAAAGCAAAGCACAGGTCTGCAGATGCCAGGTGCAAGGCAAGCTGAAGGTCTTCCAGAGAGGAAAACCACAGAGGATTCAAACTCCCTGTCTATGAACTGCTGCAGTGCAGGCAGATGCAAAAGGAGCCTCTGCTGCTGCTGCTGACCTGCAGGTGCTGCAGGCAGCTGGGCTCAGCACTGCTGGCAGGCAGAGGAAAGAGGCTGATGCAGAACCTGCTCCCACCCCCAAGCCCCTTTGTGGGGACCAAGGTCCATGTGCAGCTCCTCCTGCGTGCTCCACACGGCACAGTGCAGGGGCAGAGCACCCTGCGGGGCTGTGGCTGGGAGCCACCACACTTGTTTGGCACAGCCTGGTCCCAGGCTGCATGGGGGTCCCAGTGCCCTCCTGCGCAGGAGGTGCCCACAGGTGTGCTCCTGGCTGGAGAGCAGCAGCAGGGGAGAGCAGCAGCAGGGACATGGGCACAGAGGAGCTCTGCAGCACACCCTGACTCCGGCATGGGTCAAAGCTGCTCCACACCCTGGCACAGAACCACAGAATCCCAGAGACCTTAGGGCAGCCTGCCAGGGGCTATGGCAGAGCTCAGGAGGGACTTCTGACAAGGGCCTGGCAGTGACAGGATGAGAGGGAATGGATTGAAGCTGGAGAGGGGAGGTTGAGACTGGAAAGAAGTTCCTGACAGGGTGGTAAGAACAGGTTGCCCAGGGAGACTGTGGATGTCCCCTCCCTGGGGGTGTTCAAGGCCAGGCTGGATGAGGCCTTGAGCAGCCTGGGCTGGTGGAGGTGTCCCTGCCCTTCTTCAAGATTCCTATCAGCACAACCCATTCCATGATCCTCTGACCAGTTCCATGCTCCTCCTCAGAAAGAGAGCTGGAAGAAGTTGAGACACTGACTGCAAAGCTGATTTGCCTGCAGACCTGACAGGCTCCTATGTCTCACCAAAGGTGACAGATCTGCATGGAGGAAGGTAGCGAGCTGCCGGGGCGCTCCTCCTGCACCCTAAGTGCTGGCATCGCCACCAGCCCAGCGCCCTCTGGGATCAAACACAAGTGCCAGACTAAACCAATCAGGTCAGCACTTGCAGCTCCCACCCCAGCATCGCTGCGACCTGCAGCAGCCAGGCAGCAGCACTCTCGCCCAGCAGCAGAGGCAGGAATGTCTCACCGGAACCACAACGCAGGGACTGCCGACCCCGGCCGAGCCCCAGCAGATCCTGCAGCCCTTCCCACACACGTCCTGCCCTCAGAGGGGGAACAGCAGCCGGGGAAGAGCAGGCTGAGGTGGAAGGGCAGCTCCCAGCACAGCCTGTGCCCAGGTCTCTGTGCACGCAGACTCCTCTTGCACTCCTGCACCATGGAGGTGTGCAGCTCCTGCACTCCTAATTTACAAGCCCTCGCTGGGGACCCTCCTGGCTTGGGAACAGATTGGCTTGGTCTAATGCCTGGAGATTATTAAAGGCAGAGCTGCACTGCACTATCAAGCCTACAGATCTTTTATTTAGAAGATATGGTGCTCTAAATGCACAAAGAGCTCCCCGTCACCTTCACATTAAAGCCCCTAGTGCCTGGTAAATGGAATTATATAGCTGTCATCTCCTTTCCCCAAAGTTTTAAGAGTACAATGGGCTCATTTTTTCACACTCCATCCCAGCTTCAGAACTAAGAGACCTACTTTGTATTGATTTAAAGTCTCAGAAATAAATAAACCTGCTTCACCAATGTGATTCACAAGAAATTCATGATACACTATTGCATGATATATTTCAAGCTGTGGCTCCAGCTCTTTTTTCCCTTTGGTGAGTGATGGGGGAGGTGGGAGGCAGGGGGAGGTGGGGGGAAGCTGACAGCCTGATGGTTATTGGAGATGGCTACTGACTGCAAATCCAGCAGCAGGTCTTGCTGGTGGAGTCTTTCTCTTGCTTTAATTTGGGGGAGGCGGAAGAGGAAAAAGCAACTGAAGTGCACCTCAGAGGCAGCAAGGGGAGATGTATCCAGATGCACACTGCAGCTGCAGTTGGCCTTTCTGCACCACCTTCTGCCTCCAGATCCCAAAACACCTCGCAGCACAAAGGGAGCAGGACCCCACTGCTGATCAGATCCTCCCTCCCTGCAGATGGCAACATGGAATTTAATGGGAGGGAACAGCTCTTCCACCTCGAAGTGCTGGATGAGGAATTTTTGAACACTTCTGGGCTGCAGCAGAAAATCAGATTTTGCAGTCTCAAGATCTGAATAAATATCAAGATGTTTGCTTCTGACTCTGAAGCATCTGTTGTAGGTGTGAGAAATAAAAATTAATTTGGAAAGAGAAGTCACTTTGGAAAACAAACAAACAACTCTCCAGGCTCTTCATTTGACCCCAAAACTCCAAATGAGAAATTCACCCAAGCTGACCCTTTTCCTGGAGAGTTGCAGTTCCAGGGAGCTGGCATTTTCCAATGACAAATGTCTTGTCAAGAAACTCCTGCCTGGCTCCCCTTCCAGAGTGTAAGGGAGCCTGCATGCTTTGCTCAAGGTCACTCCATCAGTCAGTGGTAATCAAAAGGACTCCAAACCCTTTGCAAACTCAAACCACAGCTGCCTGTCCTACAGGAGCAAACACTCACAAGCCCACCTCAGACACCAGCCCTGTCACCAACATCAGTGACACTCAAAGGTCTTGGTATGATCATTGCTTTGGGCACCTTCCAGATCCCAACAGAACCTTCTCATGCAGAGACCAGGCAAGGGGACAGGCTGCAGGGCAGAGCAGCCCTGTGTAGCTGTGGGTTTAGGCTTAATCAAGAGGGAACTAGGGGAGATTTAGTCTGGAGAACAGGAGGTTGAGGGGAGACCTCATTGCTCTCTACAGAGGCTGGAGCGAGGTGGAGTTGGTCTCTTCTTCCTAGGTACAAGCAATAAGATAAGAGGAAATGGCCCCAGGTTGCCCCAGGGGAGGTTTAGGTTGGACATGAGGAAAAATTTCTTCCCCAAAAGGGTCGTCAAGCCCTGGCCAAGCTGCCCAGGGCAGTGGTGGAGCCCTGGAGGGCTTTCAAAGCTATAGAGATGTGGTGCTGAGGGCCATGCCAAGGCAGGGCAATATAGCCCCTCCTGCTTCCCCCAGCACTGGAGCCCTTGGTGAGACCCACGGGAGGAAGCACTGATGGCTGAAGCTGCTGGAGTGTCCCTTTCTGTGTGACTTTCCCTAGTTCCTGTCTGATCCATATCCCCAGCCCCCTGCGTCCACACAGACCTTCCTCACAGCCTTGCTGTGCCACTACAGAAGATTCATATCATGCATTAATAATCAGAGTGCTCCTTTGAATGGCAGGGTTGGCACTCACTGCTCTAACTCACAGGATTACTCTCACATGATTGCTTTGATCTAATGCCAAGACTGGAGTCATCTCGAGCAGATACGGAGAGATCCCTGCCTGGAATCCCAAAAAAGAGCTCTCCACAGCCTGTGTTACAGCCTCAGCCCCAAAAGACACCAGTCCCACAGGGCTCCTGTTTGCCCTGCTGCTGGTGAGCCTGCAGGCTCACAGCTGGGCAGGCTGACAGCCTCTGGAGGCTTTCTGCTGCTCACATCAGTTCCTCTGCTGAGCTCCACACCTGACCCAGCAGCCTCTCTCCTGGGCACAGCACCCTGAGCATCTCTGCTGGTTCCTCCCAAGCCCTCACCATTTCTCTCTCCATCTTGTTCCAGTCTCAGGGCAACCAGCAAGTTCTGCAGCTTCCCTCAGCTGTGCCCTGCAAGCTTCAGGTCAGTGCCAGGCTGCTCTGGCACCGAGACCAAACAACATCCTACCAGGGAGCCAGACTATGCCACAGCTGTTAGCAGACACTGAAGAGCAGCCAGCATCAGAGTGCCACATTGGCTGAAGTGCCTCGAAACAAACCAGTAACAGGCACAAACTGGAACACCAACTTGAGGGCCTGATTCAGGCAGGCCAAGCCTGGAGAGTCTGGGGGGAAATGGAGCTAAGCAGGAGGAGAGGAAAGAGGACAATCTGCTGGTTAGAGTCCTCTCTTCACCCGCAGGAGTGATAGCCACTGCAGATGTCCTGCTGTGAGGTGCAGTGTGGGGGGCAGCTCTTTATCACCACCCAGAGAATGACCTGCTTGGAGCGCACAGAACAAGGTGATGGGTCTCAAGTCAGCAGCGGTTCCAGAGCCCCTCTGCCAACGCTGCCACGCTGCAGGGAGAGCCTGGAAGGTGTCTGTAAGGAAAGGGGCTGCAAGCTCCTCTTTGATGACACGAACACAGCAGTCTCAAAGACAGGATCCCTTAAACACAACAGACAGCAAGGAGCAAACTAATTAAAAATAGGTCAGCGACAGACCTGGGAACACCCTGGTGGAGACTGAAATGAAAACATGGTCCTGGAAGCTTGAGCACACAACAATGCAGAAACTGGGGGTGCTGGCTCCTGTCTTACCTCTATTCAAAAGAAAACAAACAGGAATTAACCTGTCAGTGCCTGGCAGCTGCACATCCTCTCTCCCAGGTGGAACTGCACCATGTGCAGCTCTACTCAGCCTGGAGAGGAGAAGGCTCCTGGGAGACCTCAGAGTGATCTTCCAGCACCTGGAGGGGGCTACAGGAGAGCTAGGGAGGGATTTTTGACAAGGGCTCATAGTGACAGGACCAGGACAAGGGGCAATGGGTTTGGGCTGGAAGAGATTGAGACGGGAGATGGGGAAGAAATTCCTGACAGTGAGGGTAAGGGGACACTGGTACAGGTTGCCCAGGGAGGCTGTGGATGCCTCCACTCTGGAGGGGATCGAGGTCAGGTTGGATGGGGCCTTGAGCAATCTGGGCTGGTGGAGGTGTCCCTGCCCATGGCAGGGGGTTGGAACTGGATGAGCTTTAAGGTCTCTTCCAATCCATCCCATTTTATGAGTCTGATTCCATGTTCAACTCGTGATGAGGAAAGGGAGTTGAGGGAGGTGGTAGAAGGTGCAGGGGTGGGCAAAAGGGGAGGCAGGGAAAGCCAAAAAAATGCCAAACCTCAGAAAAGGCTCTGCCTCAGCAAAAGTTTTCATTAAAATTTTAGACAAATGATCTCTGTGTCCTTCCCGTGCTGCCTGGGGCTCCATGCTATTTCTATGCAAATAACAACCTCGTGGTTTATATCTTATTATTTCCACCGGAGCTGCGGCGACGTGACCCGAGACGTGCGAGAGGCAGACAGCGAGAGAGGGAGCGGGGAGGGAGGGAGGGAGATGGAGCGGAGCGGAGGGGCTGCTCGCTGGGCTGTGAAAAAATACTGTCAGGAGCGAGCAGCGAGAGCGAAGCAACAGACAAATGAAAGGGATCGCAGGGCTAACGTGTTCATCCTGGGCTCTGCCCGCGCCGAGCGGCAGCGCCGCACCCGCCGGGCACCGGGCGGGCACCATCCATCTGCCGCCCCCCGTCATTTGCATTTCATGCCTGCTGGCTCTGGCTGTGCCGAGCTTTCATGCGGCCGCGCATTATCATTATTCCAATTGCAGGGGGGTCAGCGGCGGCGCACACGCACCGGCACGGCCCGCAAATGGCAGTGCCACNGCGGTGGGGCCCGGGAAAGCTCTGCGGGCCCTGGTGAGCTGCGCCGTGGGGCCAGGAGAGCCCTGAGCCCTCCTGCGTTGGGCTGCCTGCCAGCGCGGTGCCTCCGCCCCAAAGCGCTCAGCAGCCAGCACGGGAGGAGCCAGCCCCAGGACCCAGCCTCGGCTCACGGTGACACTGACCTTGAGCCCTCAACCGAGCCACGGGTGGGCTCGGGCAGCTGGACCTCTGCACCTCACAGCGACAACGAACGAGCCCAGCGGCAGAGCTGCTGGCACACAGGGTCTGCCGCAGCCCCCCCGCTCCTCTGGAAATTAACAGGGATCCAGCACTGGGCAAAAAGCACAGCCCGAACTTCCCAGAGGAAAACTCCCTGAAGCCTCACTGCCTCCGCCGCTGCAGACACATCCTGCACGGCACATCTCTGCCTGCAGGGAGCGGACATTTTGAAGATGTGTAGGCAGGCACAAGCCCATGGGCGAGCATCGTCCAGCATCCTCTGGGGGTGCCCTGACACTTCACCATGAGGAGCTGGAGGAGCATTTCCATGCACCCTGTCACAAAACATTCACTTCCAACTGTCACACAAGGTAGCGGCCTCACAGAACCCCAGAATGCCAGAATCCCTTGGAAGGGACCCCAGGGATCATCGGGTCCAACCTTTCTGGGTGATGGCAGAGTTGAAACGAGATGTTTGCTGGCATTGGTGAATCTCTGTTTCAGTCACCATCTCTCCCCTGAGACACCCTGCCAGGCGGGTGGGTGACCTCCTAGCTCCCACCAGTAATGCACTGAGTCTGTTGCCCACCCCATCCATGGGAACAAGCAGCAGCAAGGCTCACTTGCTCCACAGACAAAAGCCACTGTAGGCTTCCACCGTGAGAGCCTTCTGGCATTCCATTCATTAATGACCACGACACATCATGGATCACACCCCAGCAGCCTCTGTGTTTCCTGCACAGGAAGATCTGACTGACAGAAACCTGACTTCTAGCCACAGGAGAATGTAAACTGCCCCTCAAAATTCAAGGGCCAAGTGCTGAACAGCTCATAGAGAAGAGCAGGCAGGCAGGGGATGACTCTGCAGTAAGTCCTGTCTCCATGGCAGGGTGACACAAGTGCTTCAGCACTCCCCTTTCCTTCACACCCTTCCTAAGATCTCAACTGGACTTGAGCCGGGTCATTCACATCAGCACTGGGCATCATTTCACTACTTCAGACACACTGCTGGGGACACAGTTATGGCTGGACCCATTCAAGAAACAAGAACATCAGGGACTGGACAGCAAAAGCCATATGAGGTAGAAAGAGGTACCAGACAACTTCCAAGTAAGAGTGGGGATTCCCAGTTTCTCCAGATTCAAGGACAGGTGAACTTATTGTTGGGTCTGGGCTTAGCTGTCCTCCTCTGGAAGCTGGATAGGATGCAAGAGGTCCCCCCCTTTGCCTGACCTCTAGGCAGGTGGAGGTTTGGTGCCTGCATAAACATCAGTGGAGAGGGGAGAGAAAAGGACACATGGGATTATTGAGCCCACTGCAGTTCTTGGAACGGGTCAATCACCCTCAGGAAGCACCTCCTGACACCTGCTAACAGATGTCAGGTGCTTCATTTAGACAAATCCTTTATTTTTAAGTGCCTCAAATTCAGTGAGATTAATCTAGCCATGTAAAACCAGGCCCTGACTCCACTGGCAGAGTGCACCTAAATCTGCAGGGAGCAGAGCAGCACTGAACAGCCTGGCCCTGCCATCTGGGAAACTCTGCAGGGTCCCGAGTCCCAGCGAACGACAGCTGGAACCAGGCAACTTACTCCACTTCAGCAAGCACTAAACTGACTCCATTGCTTTTTAGAGGATGGATCTTCAAATGCCTCTTTTGCTTCCATTGATGCAGGTGTGTGTGATGTGTGTAAGAGATCTAACTGAGGGTGCTGCAGCCTCGAGCTGAGAGAATCAATGCCTCATTTTCCAGAGCCCCTTTTTGAGGGGCATCATTCAACAAGAGACTATTTTCCTTTTATCTCCTATTGTCAGGCAGGCTCTCCTCCAGGCGCAGCTTGCACTGAAGCACAACCACCCCAGGTGCTGGAGAGTGCCTGAGAACAAAGCTGCACAATGGGAAGGGCACTCGTGCCCACACAGTCCCCACTCCCACGGGAACAAAGCCCTCAGCGAGAGGGACGAGAGCCCAGTCGGCTGCGAGCTGCAGACAAGGGGCTGGAGCTGGGATATTAATGAGCCTGAGGCGGCGAGGGAGGACAGCTGGGGGAGGAGAGCAGCAGAGCCACCTCGTCGGCAGGAGCAGGGAAGTTTCTGAGAGCCTGAGTTACTCCTCCCTGCCCCCACAGCTGAGCTCTGCAACGGGTCTCACCCCCTGAAAATCGCCACCCACAGCCCCTCCTCAGGCTGCAGAGCTGCCCCAGCGCTCCGGCAGGGCTGTGGGTGGCTGGAAGCTTGGCGGGGTCCACATCTACATGTTCTGAAACAGTCTCCCAGAGGCTGAAAACTGCCCCCTTGATCACAGCAGAGGGGGCAGGAGGAGATACTCCCAGCAAGTGAGCTGCTCCACTGCTGGCACTGCTGCACACAGCCTCTCTTAAAAGCTGCTTCTCCTTCTTCTCCCCTTCAACTGCTTCACACTCAGACCCTTAATTCTGCAGTTCTGCTTGGGTCTCCTGCCAGTCTCCAACCAGGATGCCTGGAATAGTGCCTCTGGCTGTCGATGTGATGTTCTTGTCAAGAAAAGGAGGTGCATGAGAGAGCTGCTTCCTGAGCAGGGAGCAAAGAAGCAAGGCTGCAGAGGCATGAAAGGTTCACAGCTGCTGCCCTGTGTCAGTTCTCCTTGCCCGAGAAGGGGGAAGGAAAAAGGACCAAAATGAGTGGTGACAGCTCCTTAAGTCTCCAGCAGGACTCACAGAGATACCAACACAACCCCCTCAGCTCTGAAGACTGAAATGCAGAGACTCACTTTGTTGAGGGCTCCACAGCCAGTCAGGATGATGTGAGAGTTCTCCACTTGGATCGTCCTCTGGCCCAGCCGCACCAGGTAAGCCCCAATCCCAATTGCCCGACAGGAAACCTGAGGGAAGAAACAGCAAATGAAGCAATCCCCTTGACTTCTGTCAGCCCAAAGCCACTGACCCAAGCCCCTGGGTAAAGCTGTACCACAGGGCTGTAAAATCCACATTCTGCAGTTCTGTGGACAGAGTGAGTTTCAGCAGCACAGCATCTGCACACACCTGGATTTCACCTAAACAAACAGCAGCAGGAACTTGCAGACTGAGCAGACCTGAGGCCAAAGGACTTCTTCGAGAGTGGTTTCAGTTTAGTGTGAAAGGGCCCCAGCCCTGTGATGGTGCCACTGGTGTTGCTCAACATCTACAGAAGGCAATTTACATCCAACCCCAAGCTGATCCCAGCTCTTTCTTGTGGATATCATTGCAGGATTTGTAGCTGAAGCAGACAATAGAGTCTGAAGAACAGAAAGCAGTGGGGGATTACCAGGTTGATGGTGATGATAGTGTCATAGGCTAAAGATGATTCTCCAGCAATCATGCCAGATCCTCTGAGGTTCTCTGTTCCAAGCCCATCTTCCTTCCCGATGATATCTGTTATCTTGTACCTGAGGGACACACAGAGAAAGCCTCTGACAATTTGCTGAGAGGAAAATGAGAAGTGACTAAATATCACTAAGGCTCCAGAGAGCAACCTGCACAAAACCCATCCAGGACACAGGGCAGCTTGCTGAACACCACAGAATATCCTACAAGTCAGCAGCCAAAGCTGCTCTGCAAAGAGGAAAGGCATTCGAGGTCAGCTTTGCTGTGGCCCTGGGCAGCCTGCCCTAGCTGGAGGTGTCCCTGCTGCCTGCAGGGGGTTGGCCAGGATCACCTTTGAGGGTCCCTTCCAACCCGATGGAATCTGTGAAGCTGTGAAATGCCAAGGGAGAAGGAGGTCCATGGAAGTGTTCCTCTGGCTGTCTCCATGCTCTCGGCACACACAGTTGTGCCTTGCTGCGTGCCTGGGGCCCAAAGAAGTCCTGGCTAGAGACCAGGCTGTGACATGCATCACCCTGTACACACAAGGGTCAGCAGAGAGCTTTCCAATCTGACCTCTGTGCTCACCTGGATTCTCCATTGTCCTCCACATGCTCACAGTGAACCGAGTTCAGGGCACTGACTTTCTTATAGTCCTGAGGAGTCAGGTACAAGTATTTGTATCCCTGCAGGGAAAAACACTTTGGTCACCTCATCCCCACCTGGAGCCTCTTCCCAGTTCCCAAGAGGAGAAAGTTGCACTGGAGCAGAACTTAACTCCAGCTAGCAATAAGAACACCTCTGAAGAGCAGAGCACCAGCTGTGCTCACTGAAAGCCAGGCATGTTCTCAACCAGGCTGCAGGTTGGCAACACCAGCTCTGGCTGCCAACCTGCAGCCTGAGAGACCCAAAACCAAGCAGAGCTTTGGACCTAACAGCCTGGCAAAGACTCACCCTCACCTCTATCAAAAGAGGTGAAGACTGTTGTGAGTTACTGCAGAGCTTCACCTCTGACTCCTGTGCCTCCTCACCTTGTATGGGTCGTCTGGGTCCTCCCAAGCTACGTGGAACATGTGCCTGATCTCCTCAGCCAAACCGATCCTGGCCCCGCTGTTGGCAGCCACGTAGATGCGGGGGATGCCATGAGTGCGCGCCAGCTCCGAGGCCCTCAGGAAGAGCACATCCTCCTGCGGCCCGAAGGAGCCGATCTGGTAGGTGATGTCATTGCCAATCACGATGATGTCCCGGCCCTCGGGGTACTCGGGGGTCTTCAGAGTCATCTTCCAGGCCACCATCCCAATCTGCAGACATGGAGCACAAGACCTCAGTGCATGCCTCCAGGGTGTGAAGCAGAGGAGCCCCCAGGGGCCACCCTCCCTGTGCGGGCTGCACTCTGTGCAGCGTCTCTGGGAACTCCAACACCAGCGGCTCTGAGGCGCAGGGCAGAGCTCAGCTGGCAGAGCTTGATCCTTTCCACACCCACTGGAGCACATCCTCCATCTCTTCCCACCCCAGACACTAATCCTGGCCCTGCCTCTCCCCATTCAGGGATTTGTCACAGGTCCAGGACACATTCTGCAAATGCCCCTCTCGCAGGGTGCTGCGACTGCTCTGCGTGCCAGGGCTCAGGGGGTGGCACGGATGTGCTGCCACACACGACTCCAGACCATCGGTTTGAACTGGAAGAATCACAGAGTTGTTTCATTTGGAAAAGGCCTTTGAGACCATTCAGTCCAACCACCAACCCAACACCACCATGGCCACTAAACCATGGCCCCAAGTGCCACAGCCACACATTTCTTGAGCACCTCCAGGGATGGAGACTCCACCACCTCCCTGAGCAGCCTCTTCTAATCCCTGACCATTCTTGCAGCAAAGACATTTTCCCTCATCTCCACTGTAACCCTCCCCTGGCAGAATTTCAGGCTATTTGCTCTCCTTCTATCACCTGAGACTAGGGAGAAGAGATCAACCCGACCTGGCTCCGGCCTCCTTTCAGGGAGCTGCAGAGAATCACGAGGTCTCCCCTCAGCCTCCTCCAGGTTGAACACCCCCAGGTGCCTCAGCTGCTCCTCCCAACAGCCTCATTCTCCTCAGCCTGGTTCTGCCTCCCCCTGCCCTCACTCCAACGACCCTTTCATTCCGTAACTACTTCCGTTTACATTTTTTCCTGCCCTTTTGTTAATTCCTTTGGCTCTTCCCTTTTTCCCTCCCAAGTATTGCAGCAGTCTCTTTACAAGCCTGCCAAGCAATGCTTTTCCCTGGGTATTCTTCTCTTTAAAATCACCAGATGATCTCTCCT
This sequence comes from Semnornis frantzii, assembly GCA_013399775.1. Classification (NCBI taxonomy): domain Eukaryota; kingdom Metazoa; phylum Chordata; class Aves; order Piciformes; family Ramphastidae; genus Semnornis; species Semnornis frantzii. Next base: position 247,316 of record VWYK01080445.1, on the reverse strand, counting down.
GGCCCCTCTGATGGAGATCAGCAGCATCTGTCCCCCGCACCGCCCATCGCTCAGCGGCGGCGCGGCTCTGGCCATCCCGGAATGCCATTAACAGATGGAAATAGCAGTGTCCCTTGAAAGCCACATGCATCACCCCGTCTGCGCTCGCCCAAGGATCATAAGCTCTGAGTACACATTCCTCAAGCCAATTGCACATCCCCTGCAATCAGGAGGCTTGAAACTCTCATTGTGGAGCCTCTGAATTCTGAACATGATGAACTAAAGCAGGAGGGGGGAGAAGGGAGAAGCAGCAGACAGAAATGTGCCATTTAATCCAAATCAAAATGGCACAATGCACAGTTGAGATCCAATCAGCAGCTGCACTAAGATATGCCATAATAGGTTCATTACAGAAACCAAAAAAGGCAGAGGAATTAATCAAAGGGTCACTGGAAGTAAAGCAGGCAGCGATCCAAAAACGTTACCGCCTGGCAGATCCTTCCCTGCCACCTCCCCTGCTGCAGCTGAGGCTGCAAGTCAGCAGAGTGCTGATGTTCCAGCTCACCTTCCCCTGCTCTCGGCTCCAGCCTCTGCCACTCCCACTGACACCTCGTAAGGGCTTCATTTGTACTTGCAGATGTGCAGCTACACCTCAGCATGGGGCTGGAAGGGGAGAGGCAGTGGAGCACACACCCCTGGCAGGCAGTCAGATGCTTTACTCGAACGCCGCTGGTGCCATCGCCAAAGGGAGAAGCTGCAGTGCTGCAAAAGCAGAGGCTGCAGCTGCTGGTCGGGCACCCAGACCAGAAGTGTATGCAGGGAGACCAGGGGCACACAGACAACCAGCCCAGGAGCAGCCTCTGCCATCCCAAACAAACCTGCACAGCCAGAGGGGCTCCTTGGCCTTCTGCTCTTCTACCACTGGACTTTCACAGCAGGAGAAGGAAGAACAAAGGTGAAATGGAAAGAAGAAAAGTAAGCTTTGTCCTTCTGACCTGACTGCTGCAGGGAAAGAGAGCAGGGGCTGGGGTCTGTGTGTCTGTTCTGCCTCTGGGCTGTGGTAGGGCTTGGAAGGGACCTCTAGAGAGCATCGAGTCCAATCCCCCTGCTAGAGCAGGATCACCCAGGGCAGGTCCATGTGGGGCTTGAAAGTCTCAAGAGGAGACTCCACAACCTTTCTGTGCAGCCTGCTCCAGGGCTCCAGCACCCTCACACCAAAGAAGTCTCTCCTCACTTTGAGGTGGAACCTCCTGGGTTCCACTTTGTGTCACTGTCCCCTGTCCTGTCACAGGGCACCAGTGAGAACAGCCTGGTCCCTTCTTGACCCTCACCCTGCAGGTATTCGTAAACAATGACCAGGTCCCCTCTCAGCCTTCTCTTCTCCAGGCTGAACAGTCCCAGGGCTCTCAGTCTCTCCTCATCAGACATATTCCAGGCCCTACAGCATACTCACAGCCTCCGCTGGACTCTCTCCAGTATTTCCCTGTCCCTCTTGAACTGATATCCAATGTAGTCTCACCAGGGCAGAGAGAGGGAGGAGAACCTCCTTTGGAAGTTCCCCAATCCAAGGTCGTGCATCCTAAATGAATACCCTTTTGTAAATGCTCAGCAGAACAGGAGAAGCTACCCAGCAGGGCAGGGCCAACACCAGCTCTTGGAGGCAGCTTCTAGCTGATAGATCTGGAGCAACCAGGCTGCAGGTGAGGAAAAGCAAAATTCCAGTGTCCCACTTTATTAACTTGCTGTCTTGTGGCCTCCCTAACGATGCTTGGTGCCATCGCTCAGCAATAAAACTCACAGGGGCACAACTAGGGCTGGGGTCCTGCTATGAACAGTGCAGATCCTGTCTCAGTGTATGAGCAGTGGAGGGTAACAAAAGAGATGAGATTTGTAAGGTAACAGTAGTGCCACAAAACATGGAGAGTGCACAGGTTAATTAGACAGGCTCAGCTAATCACCTAAGAGCACTGCCAGGACAGTAACGGTGCTGGTGAGCTGCAGGAGCTTCCACACCAGCTCAGCTCACAGGCAGCAGGGTTTGGAAGTGCTGCCCCTGCCACTGCTCTGCCCCTGCCACCACTTTGGCCCCAGCGTGAAGAGGACAGGGAGGGGAAAATAAAGGCAGGAACCATCTTATGTAACTGTTCTTGTCAACACAATCCGTGGCAGGGCACTCCTCGCAGGAGCAGCCCCGCCGGAGTGGCACCAGGCACGGCAATCGGAGCAGAGGAATTACTCAGCAGCCCCCACCAGAACTGATCTTGGTCTCGAGGGTCCAGCACTAGGGCTCGGTGCTCATATGCCATTTGCTCCCTGGCTAGCACCCAGGCATGCAACTGCATCTCTCACACCCACTCACACTTCTCCCGCTGGATCTCTGCCCAGGATGGGCACCACCGCAGCTCTGCCTGGCACTCGCAGCCAGCCCCGGCCTGACAGTGTCAACACTAATCACAGCCTCAAATTAACAGCAGCATCGACTGCAACATTAATTGCGCTATCGATGTGAGCAGGAACACACACACTGATGCACTCACCAATTGACTGCTAGTGGCAGCAGGAGCTCCTGACAACAGGCGCCGAGGGGAGTGGGGAGGGAAAACGATCCCAGCGCTGCCCTGGAAGCACAGCAGGCTCCCAAAGAAGGGAAAGCAGAGGAAGGGTGGCTGGAGTTTGGGCAGAGGGAGCTTTAATCACAGAGCCACAGCACGCTGGGACCTCTGCCAAGGCAGGGTTGAAGGTTGGACTCGATAACCTTGAAGGTCTTTCCCAAGCAAAATGATTCTGTGATCTACGCTTGGGCCGTGCCAAGGGCCTTGACTTGCTTCACTCCTCTCACTCAAGGAGGATGCTTGATCCCAGGTACCTGACAGCAACCTTGCCTGGTTCCTGTCCTCTATCACATACATCTGAGTTTTAAACCTGAGGTTTCCACGGACCCAGGACCCATTTGTACATCAGCATTTACTGCACCCAGATGTCATAAGAAGAGAAACACAACAGCTGTGGTGGTGCAGCCTGTGAGCATGGGAAGGCCAAAGCTGACTGCTAAGAAACAGGCAGGTCTGATGCTGACACTCATTCACCCTCCCTGCACAGCTCTTCCTGCTCTGGAGGTGAAGCAGTGTGCACTTCCCCCAGCATGCTGCATGGCCATGCACAAACTGTGCTCCAGACAGGGAATGAGACCCCCCAGAGCCCGCACTTGCTGCAGAGGTAGCAGTTCAGACCTTTCCTCTGCTGGCCTCAACTTCAGCTCCGAGCCAGAGACTGTGCTCAAAAGGTGGCCAAAAGCTAACCAAATTTTCTCTTTGCAGGGTCCAGCTCCCAGAAAGGGTCTGACAATGCATGTGGCTTGCCAGAGGCACTCGGCCCTCATGCCTCCATGAGGCTGGAGTGCCAGAAGCCAGGATTCCTTCGCCCTGCTCTTGGCACTGAGGAAGGAGCTGCTCAGCCAAGCACAGGCTGGCACAGGGCTCCTGCCCGGCACGCAGCCAAGAGACGGCTCCAGGACGAGATGTGACAGAGCCTGCCCAGGGAAAGGTGGGCTGGAGGAGAAGCCTCTGCTGTCTTGATTCCTTGTGCTGGACCCAAGGGCACTAGGCTGGCAAACAGCTGGCTGATGGTCAGGGAAGGAGGAAGGGCACATGGAGTACCAAGGGGCAGCTCAAACCCTGCCAGAGGGCAGAGGCAGCTTCCCTGCACGCAGCCATGCTGGGGTGGGAAGCCTGCACAAAGGCTCTTGGACACAGCAGCAGACGCATTTCAGAGATTCACAGAATGGGTTGGGTTGGAAGGGACCTCAAAGCTCATCCAGCTCCAGCCCCCTGCCATGCCCAGAGACACCTCCCAGCACAGGCTGCTCAAGGCCTCATGCAGCCTGGCCTTGAACATCTCCAGGGAGGGGACATCCACAGCCTCCCTGGGCAGCCTGTGCCAGTGTCTGCCCACCCTCACTGCCAAGAATTTCTTCCTCATCTCCAGCCTCAGTCTGCCCTCCTCCAACTCAAAGCCATTGCCCTGTGTCCTCTCACTTCCAGCCCTTGTCACAAGCCCTTTCCTGGCTTTCTCACCATTGCAGTTCCTGCTGCAGGGTGTGAGCAGCACTGCCAGGTTCTCCCCCAAAACAAAGGCATCTTTGCTGAAGCTTTCCAAACTAAGCCATCAATGACTTCTCTCAGTGCAGTGTAAGGCTTGAGGACTGAGTGTGGCCCTGCTGAAGAGAGGGGTGAAGACCCCTAGCAGTGAGCAGCCTTGCTGGGGGCTTTCCTGTGGGCAAGAACTTTCTTGTATCCACATGATCCATACTCCTCTGCCCCAGCCTATGGAACAAAACATAGAACAGCACACTGAAGGGGCTGATCCGCAGGAACTCTCCAGTGCATAGCTTCACAGACTGCCTCAGGCTGGAAGGGACCCTCAGAGCTCATCCTGTTCATCCCCTGCAGGCAGCAGGGACACCTCCGGCTACAGCAGGCTGCCCAGGGACACACTGAGTCTGAGCTTGAATGTCTCCTGCTTAACAGTGCCCAGCTAAGGGGATGCTCCATGCAGACCATGCCACACATCCATCCCTGCTCTCAGTGAGCTGGAAAGGTGCCCCCAGCAATCCCAGCCTCCCGTGCCACCCTCGGAAGTCACATTACATGATCCAGGCACATCACTGAGGGAAAAAAATGAATCAGCTTCCAGTGATACCTCCGGGAGTCTCTTTTAATTTGCATTACACTGCACTTGGCACCAGGCACTCCACCTTTTGCTAAAAATAGCCCTCTGCAGCCTGTGCCAGGGACAGGCTGTCCTGAGCCCACCCCCACGGCTCATGGTGGCTGAGAGGGGCTGAAATGCTTCTGCCAGGGGAGGACGACCAGGACTGCCCCGGAGCAGGAGACAGCTCCTGCTGTGCAGCACTAACAGCTGCCAGCTGCCCTGCCAGCTAAAGCCATCCCCACAGAGCCTGCAGGTGAGGACTGCTCCCATGGCTCACCAAGGAGGGCTGGCAATGCCAAGGAGAAATGGTTATTTTTTACNTGGTGGTGTTGTTTTGGTTTTTTTGTCTCTGGGAAACTGTGTTCATGGAGTGCTGGGGCTGGAGCAGGGGGGAGAAGATGTGAGGATGTTCTCCTTCAACTCCCTGTGATTCTCTGACTCAGCTACCACCCACTCCCTGCTTTTTCTCAAGTCCTTACCTCCCAGAACTAGCCCCGAGGATATTTTAATAGCCTGCCCTGTCCTCAAAGGCAGCAACCCGGGGTGACAAAGCAGAACAAGCAGTGCAGCTGTGGATCTCTGCGGTACAAGTTCCATTAGCTACACCCTGCAGGCCTGCAGCCCCTGGGAGCTGCGAAAGCACAGTTCCAGCAGCCCTCTGCCCACTGCTGTCCTGAATTCCACCTGGCCGAACCTCTCCACCTTCCCAGGCTGCAGCTCCCAGCTCTAAGAAGGACAAACTGTGACATCTAGTGCCAGGAGGGAAAATGGCAGATCCACATGGGCACGGCAGGGCAGCACTGCAGGCAGTCCCACACTCATCTCCTCCCTGCCCCTGAGCATTAGCTGGGTCTCGCCAGGGCATGGTGCAGCCCCAGTGCCAGAGGATGATGGCAAGTTGGAGGTAAATAGATAAAGTGACTAGAACAGGCTCACCATGCCCAGACAAGGCCTCCCTCTGGCCAGCTGATGGCAAGGTGCTCCCTGGCACTGGGGGTGCTTGGGCTCTGATTTAAGCCAAGGAGAACAGCTCTGGGAACCTAGAGCAGCAGCTCTGGGAACCTCAGCAGCAGCTGGAGGTATCACAGGCACAAGGTCCCTACAGAGGTTTCCTCCCAGGGCAGTTGTCCTCCCAGCAGCCCAGAGTGGTCCTGTCCCAGCAGGGACAAGCAGAGAGCAGCACTGGAAGCTCTGATGAAGGCACCCAGCAGGCTGCAGAGCCTGAGAACTCCACTTTCCCAGGGATCATCTCCCTGCAACACCACTCCTCTGCCATTCTGAGGTCAAACACACCTGTCGAGGACTAAACTTCCCCCAAACAAACCCGGGCCAGTTTAGAGAGCCCAGGACAAGGGCCGCAACTTGAGGACAGTTCCAGCACTGGAAGAGGGAGGAGGAGCAGAACCAGCTCGGACTCGCTCTGCCCCTTGCGGCACATCTTTGCTCCCTGGGCCATGCTTCCAGCTAGCACCACACAGATGGATCACCCCAGGACCCTTGCTGCCTGGCAGGGAAGCTGCTGCTGCTCTCTGCCCAGATGCTACCCAGACTGATTCTCAATAGAAAGCAGGATAGATCCCTCAGAGCCTTAACAAGGACAAGGGCTTCGCTCTGAATTCATCTACCCTCCCACCTCTTCTTTCTCCACCGTGCAGCCATCTTCTTTGGAAAGAGAAACCTGAGCCTGCCTACCTGACAATTTGTTTCCTCAGCTGAACAGAATTAAAGCAGAAAAGCCTAAAGTCAGCTCAGGCAGATAAAGAAAGTGCAGCAGGGAGGAATGAATCTGCTCAGCAGCTCAGTGCCTCCTGAATGTCACCTGTCCTTCAGGCTGCAGCTGGAGCCTCTTCCCCAGATTGTCCCCTCTCACCTGCCAACCAGCCCTATTGTGTGCCCTGGCTATTGCTAACAGAATTCAATAGCACAGCCTCAAACCTCATTCCAGCTGCAAATGGTCCTGCAGCAACTCCGCCAGCTGCTGACAGGCTGAGCTGACAGCTCAGCAGGGCCAGCTGGGAGCTGCAGGCCCCCGGGGGGGGGTAGGCACAGAACATCTCCTGGGGCTCACTGCTCACCAAGGAGGCACAGAGCATGTCCTGGGCAGGGGGGCATTAGGTACCAGCACTATAGGCACCAAAGTGCCATCTAATTTCTTTACAGATTGAGCATAACTAAGCCTACCAAGGGTTAAAAAACCTCCTAATTTTTTTGGTGGTCTTTGGGTACAGAATCTCTTATAATAAGACTATTTGTATTCATACTGGCAGAGTAAACACTACATGTTCATGCCCAGGCAGCTCTGTGCTTGTAATTTCAGCAAGAACAGAGCTACGTCCCTGAGGGACTTTGCTATTTCCCCAGCCACCATCCACTCAAAGGCTGAATGAGAGCAGAGAAGAGAGAAAGATGATGGCATAAAGCTCCACAGAGCAGCAGCCTCAGCCCTCCCCAGCAATGCAGGGAAGAGCTCATTCCAGCTTTAATTACACAAGTTAGAACATTTCTGCTGCAGGCCAGCAGCAGACAAGGAGGCTCTTGCAGTCCCCACATGCTGACTGTGCTCAGCCGGACAGCATCAGATCCCAGAGCCTTCCCAACAGGGCAGCAGGCAAAAAGAAAGGATGGAAACCCTCCTGCCTCTCAGCACCACACCTGGTGTTCCCTGAACAGAGCTTCTGCAGCCTCTGCAGTTACAGATGCAGTACAAGGAGGGTGCCAGTTCAGTGATGCCAAGAAAAAATAAACAATCCTATGGCTTCAAACTGCTCCAGTTTCAGTCACTGCAGGGAATTTCATTTGCTGAATCCCATCCAGCCTGGGCAAAGCACTTCAACACTTCCTGTCCCACTCAGCTTTGGTCTCCAGTCAGAGATTCACAGAATGGGTTGGGTCGTAAGGGACCTCAAAGCTCATCCAGCCATGGGCAGGGACACCTGCACCAGCTCAGGCTGCTCAAGGTCTCATCCAATCTAGCCCTGAACACCTCCAGGGAGGAGGCATCCACAGGCTTCCTGGGCAGCCTGTGCCAGTGTCTCCCTACCCTCACTGTCAAGAATTTCTCCCTAATCTCCAGCCCCCATCTGCCGCTTCAACGCTGCAGCCTTGGGCTTGCTGAGGTGATGACCCCAGGAGAAGCTGTCCACAGCAGGACAACTCCTCCTGCTTGAGCTGAGGGAGGAACTCTCTGGCCCTGCATGCTTCACTAGATGGGGATGTTGCACAGAGCCTTCAGCCTGCTCCACAAACACTGCAGGCACTGCAATGGGAGGCATTAAATTGCTTTTTTCAGGGTGTTGAGTTTTTTAAGCAAATGAAAACATTTCCATTTAGTCTTGTAGAACATATACTGCTCAAACACAGACCCCAGCCACCTGCAGTAGCTGAATGTGCACTTTTTAATTAGGAAGGTAAACCAGCACAGGCACAGCTTGGAAATGGAATCATCATTTACTATGGGGGTGAAAATACCCATTGGATGGAAGGGATTAATTTTTAATGAAACAAAAATCTCATTTTCGAGAGAGAGATTTCATCTGTGAAAGACTGAACGAGCAGATTCTGTGCCTGGTTGGTAAATTCTCACTACCATTGTCAAACCTGGCCCAAACCACAATGTGCTGCAGGTCCAGGAAGAGAAGCAGCATTGAAGGAAGTGGAACTTGCCTCGTTTCCTCCTGGCAGCCTGTTCATGTGCACCAGCTGGCCCTGATCGTCCAGCACCAGCTCGGTGTAGGTGAGGATGTCGGAAGGCAGCGGCGGCGTGGGCAGCAGTGCCAGCTCATTCATGGAATTCCAGAGCTTAATCAGGGACTAGGCAAGGAGGAGAGAGACCCTGGTTGAGGACATCATCTGAAAGGTTTTCATTCAACCCACTGAGATTGCATGTTCAAGACAGCACTCTGAAACATCCCTCCCCCAGGGCTGCCAAACAATGCTCCCTGGGTAGCACTGACCTGGACTCTCAGCCATGGAACCCAACTCAAATGAGGGGACTGAGGGTAGAACCCAGCAAACCAGACAATGAAGGCAGCAGCTCATTAACACATCCAGTGATGCACAAGTCCTACCTAGGAGCTGTCACCCCTGCACTGCCTAACCCCTTAGGGAGGCTGGACAGCAGGGTAGGAAAACAGGGAGGAAAAAAATCAGTAGGAAGGAAGAGGAAAACCAACCAAAAGAAAGAGGAGGAAAGAAGCAGGTAAAGAAGAGGCACCGACAAGAACCGGAAGATGGTTTATGGTTTACATTCCAGCTTCTGCTGTTTGACTTATAAATGGAACTACAGCAGCAGTGTATCAGGAGTCCAAACTCCTTCCAAGTAGCCTTAGCCCACAACTGTGCAGAAGTGGAGACCACCATTAGCCACAGCAGGCCACTGGTCTCCCTGTCCAGCAGTGCTGCGAGCAGTGACCTCCCCCGTACCTGCCGGAACATCTCAGGGATGTCATAGACATAGGAAGTGCCTAAAGACTGTGCCTGGAACCTCTTGGACTGCAGCAGGTCTTTGGTCACGTAGGGGGTGTTGATCAGCATCCCATGAAGTGGTCCCTGTTTATCTCCATAGGCCTGGAACATGATCTGCAGCACAAAGAGCAACCAATCATTGCTTGCCCCACTGCTTCCACCCACCCCTGTCACCAGTCGTGGGCAGCACCCTGCAGACTGCTCGGGCTTGTTGCTGCTCTCTACAGCTATGTTCATCCTGGCCCAGCTGGAGGTGGCCCTGCTCACGGCACGGGGCTGGACAAGATGATCTCCCCCAGGGTCCCTTCCCACCTGGTACAGTCTGTGTACCTGTGACACTCCCATGCCTGTATCCCCTCTGCTTCAACTCTACAGCTCAACAAGTTCTCTACAGCGCCCTGAAGGGAGGTTGCAGTGAGGTGGGGTTGGTCTCTTGTCCCTAGCACCAGGTGATAGGAGAGGCAATGGTCTCCCCACAGCAGAGGCTGTGACTGTGGCTGGCTCCACATGCCCAGGCTCTCCCCTGGCAGCAAGCCCAGGCTGCCCTGGCTGGAGCACGGCTCTGTTACCCACAGAGCAGAACAGAGCGAGATCCACATCTGCACTGCCTGAGCACAGCAGCCAGGGCAGGGCTTGCACTGCCACCTGCCCCGGAGCTTCAATAGGCTAAGACTTTGCCAGAGTAGCAACATGAGCTATCAGCTGCCATGCTCCACGGCACTGCATACTTGGGGCTCTGAAGGAAATGAGTCTCAGCTAAGGACAGGAGGAGCACAGCTGAACAGGGGCAGTGTGGCGCAGACACCGCTGGCTGGCAGCACAGCACCCTGGGGCTGGGCTGGTCAGAACAGAGATCAGAGAAGGGCAAGGAAGCTGGGGAAGGGTCTGGAGAACAGGGCTGGTGAGGAACAGCTGAGGGGCCCAGGGCTGTTAGTTTGGAAAAGGAGGCTGAGGGGAGAGCTCATCGCTCTCTGCAGCTCCTGGGAGGAGGCTGGAGTGAGGTGGGGGTGCAGAAGAGTTTCCCCAGGCAGGATTTGCTCCTCAAGCCACAGAGCCACAATGAGCCATACCTGTGCTGTCCTGGGGTCAGTCACCTCCTTGTACAGGCTGATGTCCAGGTAATACCCCGACTCGTTGGTGAGGAAGAGGCGGATGGGGATGGCCTTGCCCGTGGGCGTCAGGCGGATGTTGATCTTCAGCTCTGCCTGCAGGACTCGCAGCTTCCAGAGGCGGCTGCCGTAGCGCATCACCATGGACCGCACTGACTCCTCGATCTGCCGGCACAGGAGACCCTCAGCTCGGGCACGGCCACCGCTGTCGCCCCCCACACCACTGCCAAGAGGACAGGCAGCAAGAGGGGGAGCGTCCCACAGAGGAGAGAGGGAAGCAGCCAGGCGGTGCTGCACTGGGACCCTGCAGCAGGGTGCCTTAAGTCGAAGCCTCTGCTGCTGGCAGCAGAGCCTCCTGCTGCTGCCCTGCACTGCTGGCAGCTAGGGCAAAGGGGCACGGCAGAGGGCCAGCGCTGGGCTGGGTTCAAGGTGCTTTCAAACAGTGAAAAGTCACTTCCACAGCAGCTCTGGGAAACGTTGTGGTGCAGGAACTTCTCCTCCCCCTCTGCCTGGGCAAGGACTGTGCCCAGCTCTGAGCTCCCCAGTTCAAGAGGGACAGGGAAATACTGGAGAGAGTACAATGGAGGCTGTGAGGATGATCTCCCTTTGCTGGGACATGTCTGAGGAGAGGTTGAGAGACCTGAGGCTGTTTATCTTGATGAAGACTGAGAATAGGTCTCATTAATGGTCACAAATATCTGCAGGGTGGGTGTCAAGAAGGGGCCAGACTAGACAAGGGGCAATGGACACAAGCTGGAATCCAAGAGGTTCTACCTCGACATGAGAAGAAACTTTGCTGCAAATGTGCTGGAGTCCTGGAGCAGGCTGCCCAGAGAGGTTGTGGAGTCTCCTCCTGAGACTTCCCAAACCACCTGGATGTGTCCCTGTGCAGCCTGCTTTGGGTGATCCTGCTTCAGCAAGGGGCTTGGAGCACAGGATCTCCAGAGGTCCCTTCCAGCCCCTGCCATTCTGTGACTCCGAGGGCAGCCTGACTGGCAGGAGCTGAGCATCCCAGCTCCTCAGCTTCCAGGGAACTAAAGATTTTGGATGCACTGGAAGGATTTCCTGCAAAGTGACTTCAGTCACCCATTCTTAACCAGGCTTTAAAAGCCAGCAAGCAGGAGACACTCTGATAACCAATCCATCTTCCTAAACTTTCAGCTACCCTCATAAGGACAGGTCAGCTGTCCCCTCTCAGTAAACATGAGCAGAAGTTGACTTCCAACTAACTGCAGCCTTCCCAGTCCATGTGGGACTTGCTCTGTGCTGGTTCTGCAGGCACAGGCCTGATGCCCAAACACTTCCATTTCTGCACCTACAAAGTGCAGTGCTCCTCTCCTTGCAGCACTGATGCCTCTGGGTTTGTGCCAGGGGACAAAGATGAAGCTCTCCATTTGATGGCTGAATTTACAAATTCTTCTAAAGTTCCTGATTCATCTCACATTTTACTGGGATAGAATCTGGACTTTTGTACCAAACAGAAGAGCATTTAGAGCTATTTCCTTATTAAAACTGCTTCCCTCAAGCACACAGTGAGAAACAAGCTTAGTTTCAAGGGTAAAATGTAACTGGAATGAAGCAGTCCTTAGCTTTTGGGGAAGAGAGCTGCACTGCCTGAAGGACAACCTTGTGCCACTAAAATATCAGCTCTGCTAGTGCCAGAATCTTATATTTAATAGTTACTCATATATTGGAAGAAAATCCAAAGTTTTCTTCCTTCCTCACTGCCAGACAGGTTCCTAAGAAACAAACTAATTGCTTGGCATAAGTGGCTGAAATAAGAACTACTCTCTGCTGCTTTAGCAGCTCAACAAGGAACCCTCAATGACAGGTAACCAGGGCTTGTGTGACTCCACACAAGAGGTAACCAGGGCTTTTGTGACTCCGTGAGAGGTAACCAAGGCTTGTGTGACTCCACACAAGAGGTAACCAGGGCTTGTGTGACTTCCTTTACTGCAAAGCAAAGCTGCAGTCTTTGTAGGGTAATCAAAGTGGTCAGTTTGTTGCCACTGCAGAAATCCTGCAGCATTCACCACGTGACGTTAAAATGTCCTCAATAGGTGCAGAGAAGGCAACAAAAGACCACTTGGTTCTGGCGAGTCAAGGCCAAGCCAAAAGCTGGGAGCTGTGGAGAGCACAGACCTTGGAGGGGTCCATGATGACGGTGGGCACGAAGTTGAGGAAGATGTGGTTGCAGTCGGTGCGCACGTTGGTGTTGTTGAAGGCCACCTCCAGCTCGTCCATGGCTTCCAGCAGCAATCGCTCCCCCTCGTTCTGCAGGTACTCGAAGGAGGCTTCCTGCCACACATGGTCAACACTTTACCTACTTGTTGCTCAAAAAACCACAGCCCCAAAGCAGAGCATCTGAAAGCCTCCAGAAGGACTTGGCTCTGAAGCTGGGTTACATTGGTTTCAGCAGGATGAGCAGCCCTGAGACAGATCCATCACAGCCCCAGAGATAGCAGCCTGCATTTGCATCCCTGGCTGATTTGTGTCCAGGCCAGCACAGATCCCAGAGTGGACAGGGCAAAGCAGCCAGGCCACACAGACAGTGGCTGTGTTGTACATTCTGTACAGGGCTGCTGCTGTCTCCAGCTGTGGTCACTGTTTCTGGCTGATGCCCCTGGTCACCCTGCACTCCTCTTCATCCACCCACCCTCCTCAGCTTCACTTTAAGGACTGTGACAGGAAAATGCAGGTAACCCTGCTCTTCTTGGAGACCTTTAAAGGCCCCTTCCACCCCAGAGTGTTCTGGGATTCCATGATGAGTGCATGCAGGAGCAGCACAGTAACAGGTGCTGCCTCAGAACACAAAGGTTTCTGAGTGGCCTCTAAGGCCACAGAAAGGTCTCCCTGAAGTATCAGAGTAGATCAGGTCTCCAGAGGTGCTCTGCAGAGCCCAGACCAGCACAGAGAGGACACAGACCCACAGAGCTCTGTACAGGTGGCATGGAGGTTTCAAGCTGATCTAGTGGGAGGTGCCCCTGCCCATGGCAGGGGGTTGGAACTACATGATCCTTAAGGTCCCTTCCAACCCAACCCACTTCATGACTCTAGAAGAACTTAACCTTTTCATAGTGTCTTGGAAAGAGCCCTTGGGTGATACTCACCTTGGTCACCAGATCTGAGTGCCTTATAATAGCCCTCACGAAGAACCTGTAGTCTGTCACTTCAGTCCCCACTTCAACTTTAGCTGCTCCCAGGTAGAGATGCATCTTGTGGTTGGCACAGGGAATGGCAGTGAGGTCAAAGTTCCTCATGCGGTTCAGCTCCAGCTGGAAAGCCAAAGCTGGCTCCAGGTGTCGGTAAATCCTGTCCTCCTCGAACTGCAGGCACCCAGCAGCAGGGGGCACAGAAGGGGATGGAAAGGGAGGCTGGATTAAGAAGCTGAAACACTGAGGATGGCAAGAACCAGGCAACACCCAGGATGAAATGGCAGAATCCATTAAAGCCCTAAAAATCCAGATGGATCCAACCCAACCGAAGCAGTCATTAGCACCAAGAGCTGTGCTGGAAATAGACACAAAGCAGGAAGGTCTCCAGCCCAGCCCCTCCAAACCCCTCTCTGAGAGCAGGAGAAGAGACACAAGGCAGGAAGGTCTCCAGCCCAGCCCCTCCAAACCCCTCTCTGAGAGCAGGAGAAGAGACACAAGGCAGGAAGGTCTCCAGCCCAGCCCCCCCAGACCCCTCTGTTTCGTGTTCAGTCACTGTGCTGCTTTCAATGCTCTCCTGTTCCACTGGGCTGTAATCTGCAGGAGCAGAAGCTTCAAGCCAGGTTTCCCAATTGTTATCCCCATCAGTTGCTCTGTGTGTGTGGACAACTGTCCCAGTGAGGGAGCTGAAACTACCATAGCAGGCAGAGAAGTTAGGCTGAAGCAGCTCCCAGCCTCTCAGACTGGTAAGGAGCAGCTGCAAGAAGGACACTCAAAGGAGCATTAGGAACACACAACTTACCTTATCCCGGGCACGGAAGGTGAAGAACTTTGGGAATTCCCTCTGTTTGGAAACAAAACCAATGCTGTTAGCCTCCCAAAAGGAGGAATTCCATCACCTCAGAGAGTGCTCCCAGGGACAGCCCAGAGCAGAGCAGAGGACAGGAGCTGGCACAAGCAATTTTCTCAGCACCACAAAGGGTGCCAAAAATGCAGAGCCTGGAGGAGGCAGCAGGCACTGAAACCTGCCCCACTGCTGGTGCCACAGGGGCTGCTTGATTGGCTTTTGCTTACTGCTGGCAATTACCAACAGACAAGAACATGGATCTGGACAGACAACAGCAGGAAACCTCTTCCAGTTCTGTGACCATTACAATGACTGTGGAAATGTTTGGGAGCCACACAATGACCCCAGCAGCCCCCCAAGGAAGCAGATGTGCACAACACACAGACCTCTGTGCCACAGCTCTCTTCATGCTGTTACTGCTAGAAATTCTCTCTTCCCAAGGCAAACCAGGGACTGCAGTCAAACAACTTCAGCCTCATCTAGTGACTCTACTCAAAAGCCCCCAAATGAGGCATCTCCTTTATTCCTTGGCACAGTGAAATGTGGCTCAGAAGAGCGAAGGAGCAGGGAGCATCCTTGTACCTGGTCAGACAGGGGAACAAGGTTGAGGCCCCATCCCTGCAGACTCAAGATCAGCCTTGCTGTGTCCCTGGGCAGCCTGCTCCAGCTGGAGGTGTCCCTGCAGAGTGCAGGGGGTTGGACAAGATGAACTCTGAGGGCCCCTTCCAAGCCACTGCAATCTGTGAATCCCTGCAGTCTCACCCATTTCTGTGGAACTACACTTTGAGCAGGCAGAGGAGATTCTGTGGGTGCTTTACACCCAGAAGAGAATGGCAGTGATCTGTGGTGGTGCCCCGAGGGAGCACACAGGACCTGAGGAGCAAAGGAGAACAGCAGGTGTCTGACCCAGGGTCAGTGACAGACCTGCAGTCCTGGCTGCATTCAGTGCATGGTGACAGAGGGCACAGCCCCATGGAGTAACTCAGCTTTTAAGGCTAGAAGTTACCTCCTAGCTGGTCACATTCCTTACTTCCTATAAAAACAGCCCCCAGGACTTCACCTGGTGACTCTCAGCTGAGAAATACAACTTGTGCCAGCCTGCAGCATGTCCTCCAGATCAGCCAGTGGTAGAAATCCTGCCTGGAAATTCAGGCACTGGGCCTACGAGCATCAGCTGTGCTCCAGGAACAACCACCTCCAGGTTTCCTCACTTTTCCTTCAGATCCCCCCTACCTGTCCTCCCCTGCAGGCTGCCAGTGCATCCATGCTTCTTCCATCTCTGATGTGATTGCTTCTAAGGCATCTGACCAGTGGTATGGGCAATATAATAATTAGATGTGCACACACACACCAGCCCTTGGAGCTCTGGCACCAACATCCAGAAGAGTGCTCCATTTCGTAGGCAGAAGAATTATACCCCTGCTGTGTTCTAATCAACCAACCATCATCAAGACAATCAAAATAATTTGCCTAAATTAGCCAATCAAGACACCCTGCAAACTGCAGAATGTGGAGAGCTACAACAGAAATCATCATAGTTGATTATTATACTAATAATCATGTTAAAAACCTAATGAGATGGGGAAATTGGAAGCTTGCTGGAGCAACTCTCTATTACCTCAACATGCTGGGAACTAATTATATAGACTGTAATTAAAACAAAAAACAAACCCAAGCCCAGGCCCTGGCTAAGTGAGGAGCTGGTCCAGTCATAAAAGGAGGAGAGCAGGAGGTGGTGACGACGACTCAGAGAAGACCCCAGAGCTAGCTACTCTACAAACTTTGCTAACTGATGCCAGTTTCAGTGCCTCCTCCAGCTCAGGAGCTCCCCAGCAGCAGCTCAGCTCTCTGTGCTGATTGTTTTTACTTTTGCCTGCCTCCCCACCACTGCCCCATGCTTCAGTGCTCACTGATGACTCAGGTTTTTCGTTCCCCAAATGCCAATTCCGTTCTCTACATCTTGCTTTTGTTACATCTGAAGCCTGAACTTTCTTGTTTAAGGTCCCAACTCCTCTTCAAAGAGTCCAGTCCACACGAGCCATGGACTGCCCTAGCTGTACCTGGCCTGTGGCACAGATCCCACCTGGTGAGACTCAAGAGCTGCTCGAGTTCTGCATCTGGCAGTTCATAACCCATAAGCCTTTTGTGGGCTTGCTAAGGCAGGGCTGCTGAGTGCTGGGAGAATCTCTTGTTGCTGGGCCCTCTCACTTAATCTATACTATCACTTAGAAAGGCTGCACCAGCTAATCCTAGGGCCCCTTCCAACCTGGCACTCTGGGATTCTTGCACTTTCAAGACTCCTAACGACTTCCAGAGCTGTAAAGGAGATAGAGGAGGGACAAAAGAATCTGGTTTGTACCTTACACTGGCACCTTGAAAACAAGGCTAAAGCAGCCCTCGCTGATGCCCAAGTCCTGGGGGAAAGAAGCAACTTCTCAGCAGTAAGAGCATCAAACATTTCCCATGTCACTAAGCCATTATGCACAATTTATCAAATGACTTCAGTCACTCCTCAGAGTTATTTTAAAAGCAGTGAGAAGCCTCAAGGAACCACCACACTGCGGAAGAAACACCAAAATGTAATTGTACATTTGAGAGTGAACCCAAGACTGAACCAAACAAGATCCCTGCTCAGGTGGCAGCCCTGAGCTCAGCCAAGGGACAGGAGAGACCTCAGCATGGGAAGGGCCCTGCAAGGCACAGAAGGCCCTCGGCTATCTTTGAGGTCTGGGCTTTGCGTAGGCACTGCCCTGGGCCCTGGCATCAAATGTCTGATTAAGAACCCAAGCAGGGCCCTCGAGTCACTCCTGGTGTCCTGGCTGCAGCCAGGAGTGTCACCCTGCTCCAGAGCCCTTTACTTACATGGAATCTCTGATCCACCTCATAGTTGACCTGTTTCCTGAAGTCCTTACAAACGAAACGAGCAAACACAGGAAGACAAGGGAAAAAAACAAAAGCAGAAGAGAGCTAGCAATTAGGATGACAATCAACCCCAATTAACCCCAGAACACAAGAGGTGCACCATTGGGTACAATTGCCAAGTCATTCCGAGCAAAGGCATCACAACCATTTGAGTTTTACAGAGCAAACAGTGAAGAGAGAACTAAATGAAGCCAACTGCACTGAAGGTGGGGAGCAGCCCCCCGAGGGGCAGTGCTGTGGGGTAGGGGCCCGAGAGCAGAATTACCTTCTGAGCCACGAGGAAGGTCAGGCGCCGGATGCCGTGCTCCATCAGCACCGATTTCTGCAGAGGCAAGGCTGGGGTTGGCTGACTGCATCCACACAGCACACCCCAGACCAGGGCCCAGGCTTCCAGAGCTGCAGCAGCACTACAAAGCCTTCTGCAGCTCTGCTACAGCTCTGAGTCCAGTTCGGTCCACTAAGATTTCTCATCTGTGCTCATCCAGCAGCACAGAAACAAACCCACTTGGTCTGGGGAGCTGAGCACCCAGAACACAGCACTCCAGCTGTGCCCTGCCAGCCAGCAGAGCACCAGAGGAGGGACAACCTGGTAGGAAATGCTCTCATTCATTTGCCAAGTCAGGTTGGGGTTCTTTGGCAAAGGCTCCCTCCTGAAGGCAGCACAGGCATGGTGAGGCCGTGGGAGATGGGTTTGGAAGGAGGGAAGCTGAGGAAGCAGACAGCAAATGCTGCTGGGAGTGGGGCTGGGCTCTTCTCACCAGTCCCAGGTGGCAGAAGGAGAGAAACCGGCCCAAAACTGTGCCAGGGGAGGGGTAGGTTGGAGATGAGGACAAGTTTCCTTCCTTCCAGAGTGGTCAGGGATTGGCACAGGCTGCCCAGGGAGGTGGTGGAGTCCCCATCCCTAGAGGGGTTCAAGAAAGGTGTGGCCATGGCACCTGGGTTTGGTGGCTGTGGTGGTGCTGGGTTGATGGTTGGGCTCAATCTTGGAGGTCTATTCCAACCAAGCAATTCCATAACTGTGATTGGTGGCCCAACAAGCAGGCAGAGAGCCCAGAGCAAAGGGCAGATGTGACAGCAGCTGACCAGCGCAAGGTGTTGCTCAGGGCTTCCAGACAGGTGGGACAGCATCCACTCTGGCTGCTTCCTGAGCCACCTCCACTGAGCCACACCTGAGGTGGGTGCTGCCATCAGTGCTGCAGAGGCACAGAAGGTCAGGGCTTGCAAGGGACCTCTGGAGATTGAGTCCCACCCCGCTGCTAGAGCAGCAGCACCCAGGGCAGGGCACACAAAATACATCCAGGTGGATCTTGAAAGGCTCCAGAGAAGGAGACTCCACAGCCTCTCTGGGCAGCCTGCTCCAGGGCTCCAGCACCCTCACACCAAAGAAGTTTCTCCTCATCATGAGGGGAACCTCCTGGGGTCCAGTTTGTGCCTCTTGTCCCCCTTCTCTCTCTTTTTTGGTTTGTTTTTTTTTTTTTTTTTGCCACACCACTGATCTTTTGCAGTGTTAAGATCTTTCCCCTTTATCCTCCTTTTTCCAATTTAAAAGCAAAGAAAATGGGGGGGAAAAAGGACAAAAAAGAAACAAGATTTCAGCTAGAGCAGGAACAAAACCTTTTTCAGCACAGACTGAAATGTTTCACTAAGGTTAAGCCCTCTGAAAATGAGCAGCAGTGACTATATTCATGGCAAGGGGAAGAAAATAACTTTAATAATGCCATGATTTAAAAAGCAAAAATTGTTATTGCTTTTAAAATTCCACAAGTGGCAGACAATAACAGCAGAGCAACAGGATCCTGATTACATGGTAATGATGTGGGCCTCACAGCACGGCCACAGCTATTAGAGAGCGATTAGCCATCAGCACCTGGAGGAACTCCATTTCCACTGCCTGCCTCAATCTCCTCCACAAGTCATTTACAAGTATATGATCCTAATTTCTATTAAAAAAAACACACACAACACGCTGGGACTAGAAGATTATTTGGACAATTTGGATCAACCTATTTGATAGTTTAATGTCTTTGGGAATTTTTTTTATTTCCTTTCTCTCCCTTTTACCCCCCTCCCACAAAACGCCTGCAGCAGGAGCCAGCAGATGAGAGCAGAGCTGCTTTTAATTTGGGTATTTGATGATGATTTTCCTTCTGCTTAAAGAGACAGGAAGCTGCTGAACTCGCCTGGAGAGCAGCCCCACTTGCAGCCCTTTGTCTGAGCATGGATTGGCACCTCCCAGCCTGGTGGTGGTTAGAAACTCCCAGGATCTCAGAGTCCTTGAGTGGGAAAAGGCCTCCAAGACTGAGTCCCACCCAGCCCCACCACGGCTCCAAGTGCCATGGGTACAGGTTTCTGGAACCCCTCCAGGGATGGGGACTCCACCACCTCCCCATGGGGTCCCAGCACCTGATAGGCTCCTCACATCCACCAGCCCTGAGTCCTTCACATCAACCAGAAAATCAACCAGGCAGAGCAGGGGAGGTTTAGGTTGGACATGAGAAGAAGCTTCTTTGCTGAAAGGGTTTCTCAAAGCTTGGCACAGGCTGCCCAGGGAGGTGGTTGAATCCCCACCCCTGGAGGTGTTCCAAAGCGGCAGAGAGGTGGTGCTGAGGGACCACAGCCCCAGTCCTGGCAGAGTTAGATAAGGGCTAGAGCCAAGGATCTGAAAGGTCTTTTCCAGCCACAACAAATTCAGTGATTCTAAGGTTCTGAGGTGCACTCTGTACTCACAACTGTGCCACACAACACAGCAACTCAGCTCCACCTCATGCCAGAAATAGCACACCAGGAGCAGACTCCTGCATGCCAGCAAGGAGAACAAATTAAATGAAGATTGTGGTGATACAGAAAACAGAGACCATTTGAATGCCCCTTCCCATGCCTCCGTTACTCCTGTAACAACCTCACCCTGTGCGAGAGGCTCCCCAGCAGGTTTTTCAGAGCACCTGCAGACAGATGCTGAAGATTAACCTGATGTCTGTAAAACCTTAGAGGTCTTTTACCCTATCAAAAATTAAAGGGAAGAACTCCTCACCTAATGGATGAGAATGAACTGCAAAGAGCAACAATGACCTGGGGGCTCTGGAAAGGTGCAGCTGCACCCAAGTAGGGGTAAGGGTTTAGATGGGATAAATCTGGGAGGTAACTGCAACACTTATTTGGTTTGAAATCGAAGCCAGCTGAGGGCTGAGATTCCCCAGGGCAGAGAGAAGTGTCCTGCAGACAGCCCAAGGCAGGAGCCAGGTGCCCTACCTTGCTCTGTGTGAAGTCCCTGAACATGGCAGCCAGGCCATCGTCGTCCACGTCGCTGTCGGTCTTGATGGCCACGTTGAGGATGTGGATGGGCTCCTCGCGGGCAGCCTGCGAGGCAGAGGAACCATTCCCCATACAGCAACAGCTAACAGCTCCAGAAGCCCCCTGAGAGCCTCCCTACACACAGCCCCAAGAGAGAGATGCTCCAGGGAAACAGGATCTCAGGAGAGCACCTCGGAACCCAGAGACACTGAGGGGAAGCCTTGGCCAGGCAGCCTGAGGAATGTGCAGCTTTGCAGAGGTAAGAGTTAATGTCCCCAAACAGGAGCTCCCCTTGGAGAACCCAGCCCTGAGGGTCACAGCTGCCTTGGCTAACTCCAGTGTGCTTCATTTGGATGCAGAGAGAATGCAGGGTCAGGCCCCCTCGTTATAGACAAGACATCAGAGGACTTTGGCATCAAGGAAAGTAATGGAATTAAGCAAATTGCCAGTGTGTGTCTGCACAGCTGCCACCAAAGGCTGTCATGTGGAAGCACCAGCTCCAGGGGAGTGCTGAGAAGTGACAGAGTGCCCCTCTGAGAGCCTAGGAACAGCTGAGTGTGAACAGGACATGATCCTTGGAGAGCTGAGGAGGAGCTAAAGAGAGATCAGAGCATGCTCAGGACCAAGGCTTCAGCACCCACACTTGTGCAGATCACTGCAGCAGTGCAACCCCAGCCCTGCTGTGGACACTGCACTCCAGCAGAGCTCCCCAGTGCTGGGGGCAGGACAGAGCTGGACAGCAGCTGCCTGCAGCTCCAAGGGAACCTGAGCTTTTGTCACTGGAGATGACAAAGTTCTCCCAGCAGGGTAAAGACTGGGGTGCTCCTCTCATCTTTCCCTCCTAAAAGCACTTGTAGGAGGTGGAGCAGGGGGAAGAATCAGAGCGAGGTGTGCAGGAAGGGTGCAAGGCAGAGTGCAAGTCAGGGCAGCTGAGTGTGCAGTTCCACACCTTGGTGCACAGAGAGGGTCTGGAAGCTTAACCAGGGCTTTAACCTCCCAGGTACACTACTGTGGATCCAGAAACTCCGCAGATACTAAAAGCTGCAAACTAAATGTACAGGGAGTGTAGAAGACTTCTCCCTGGGCTCGGAACAGTCAGAATGTGGCCACCTGCTTTGAGTCCCCTGCTGAGAACAGGCAAACGAACCCCTCAAAGAAGCACACCAAGCACTTAACTCCTGCTTCCAGCACTGGCACCGCTGAGAGGCACCCAGCGTGCAGCCCCTGCAACGCTCTGCTCGCCTTCTACTTCCAACCTGAGAGCAACCTCAGGAGAAAAAATCCACTGTACCTTGTCTTCATCATAGAGGGAAGCGTGGCCAGCTTCGGGGAAGGTCGGGCTCTGGGGAGGAGAGTCACAGAAGCAGCTCATCACTTCATCGAAGATTCTGCAACACACCAGAGGGCTGTCAGTCATCAGCAGGCTGCTGCTAGCCCACCCAGAGCAGCCAGCACTGAAACCACCAAATCACCTTGCTAAGGGGGGCAGGGAGAAAAAAAAACTCCTCCCTTATGGACACTGAGAGGTGAGGAGGCACTGCCTGCTCCAGCCCCACACCAAAGCACAGCCTGGATCTTCTCAGATGTGCCAGAGAGCTAACTGAGAGGGTCCCCACGACTGCTGTGGGCTCTGCTGGGGCCTTTTGTCTACCCTGCGAAGGCTGAAGGCACAAGAAAACATCCTCCCATGGACCCTGTGTGGAGCAGCACTGGAGGAAGCAGCACAGACAGAAATGCAAGATGCTGATCCCTCTGGCTGCTTGCAGCACTCTGAGGCTTGCTGGAGCAGACAAGGGGAGTCAAACAAACTTCCTCCTGAAACTCCACTGCCTGAGCAAACAAGCCCAGGACCACTCGAAACCTGACTCTAGACAGGGTTCCTGTGTGAGCCTGCTCTGGCAGGGAGCTGGACTTGATCTCCAGAGATCCCTCCCCACCCCCTCAGCTCTGCTTGCAGGTGAGCCCCCGCAGGAGGCTGTGCACAGGGCCCCGGCGCAGCCCCGCGGGTACCTGACAAAGTCGTCGAAGGTGCGGAAGGAGACCATGCCCCCCATGCGCTGGCAGGGCGGCGTGAAGGAGCTGTCCAGCAGCACGTCGCTGACGCTGGCCACCTGCACCATCCCGTAGTGGTTGAGGTTGGAGGAGAAGGACATTCTGAATGGCAACGCAACAGGGCCACAGTCAGTAGGGACGGGGCAGGGAGCGGCACTGGGCAGGCTGCTCGGGGCCCTGCCTGCAGCGTGGCTGCTCCCGCACCATCGCTGCCTGGTTTGTGGAGCCCTGGGCAGCCCAGACCTGCTGTGCTGCCTGCTCCAAAGCCCCTGCAATGCTGGCATGCCTCTGGTGCCCTTAATGCCCTTACCTGGATCTCGTCCCAGCGGACAGCAACAGTTAAAAAAGAGCTAGAGAATAATGCTCTGACCCTTCCAAAGGAGTGGCTCCTTTACAGGTGGAACTCTCAGACAAACCATAATTGGAAGCTTTGACACTTGACTGATTTGGTAAGTTGTAACAAATTAAGTTGAAGCACACCAACCTAAAACATCTTTTTGTTTCTGCAGCTTTTCTGAACATACTCTGATTGATGCTGCTCAAATGCAGTGTGGTACAGTGACCTCCCAAAGCCTCTGCTGGAACAAGGAGGTTCTATAGCCTCACACTGGCATTGCACCCTAAAAAAAACCCTGGCACAGTGCCTCCCACTCCAACTGCTGAGCAGAGTCACTTGCTTCTCCAGCTGATTTCATCCACACTTTAAAACCATGGCAGCTCCTCCTCCTCATTTCTCTGGCTGGGTGTTGATTGCTAAGGAGCGGCAGCTGCCAGCCACAGCAGCTGGCCACAGAGCACAGCTGTCTAGAGGAGGAAGGGAGGCAGAGCTCCAGGCACTGCTGCTGTCCTCCTGAATGCTGTCTGCTGAGATACAAGCAGTACTCAGGAGTGTGAGGAGGACTGGAACAGATTTACCTGGCTCACAGGAAGGCACTGAGTAAGAGACTTCTCTGGAAAGGGAGCTGGATGCTCACTAAAGGTCTGCATCCCTGCCTGCCAGAGGGCCAGATCCTGATGGGCGCTGAGTTCCCTACAGCTCCCTGCTATGGCAGCACACAACAGCTCTCCAAGTCTGTGTTACTTTGGGGTAGTATTATCACTATTTTTGTTACTTTTTCAAAAGTCCCACAGTGTTCCAGCCAAGCCCAGCAGAGGAAGCTCCTGTCAAGAGTGAACAAGCACCCAGCTGAGGAGGCAGCCTGCCCCAAGCTGCTGGAACAGGGGCTGCCTCCTCTGCAGGACTGCTGCCAGTGCCTGCTGGAATGGGGGCTGCCTCCTCTGCAGGACTGCTGCCAGCGCCCCACCTCTGCTACGAAGTCATCTTAATTCACTGGGAGATCTACTTCAAAAGCTCCCTGCAATGTGATGAGACCTTCAAGCCTGCTCTGAGGAGTCAGAAAAGCAAAGCTGGCACACAGCAATGCTCTGTGCCACAGCAACGACAGGGCACTCGTGCTCCCTTCACTCTCCCCGGGGCTCAGGATGACTTTAACACAGTGAAGTTGCTGCCACAGCAGGAGGCAAGAGGAAGACACAACAGCCCAGGGTGCTGAGTCAGCACAGCACATCCCTGACTTACAGCTTATCAAGTCAGAAAGGTGCTCCACGGCCATGCCGGACCAGGCACTGGTGGTACAGGAGGTGAGGCAGGGGCCCAGCTGAGCTGGCCACAGCACTGCACCAAACTGAGGGCTGCTGACACTGCTCCTCAGCAGCTGTGCTGTGCCTGCTTTCCTTCCCTGCACAGAACCCCTTGGTGACAGGGGTCTGAGCACCCTGCTGGCAAGCCTGAAGTAGCAGCCTGACCGATAGCTCCCCAGGTCCCAGCCACTCTGTGCTTCTGCAGTTTATCTCTGATTAGGAGCCACAAGGCTTTCGGCCCAGTTTTACTATTTTTCCCTAAACAGGCTTGTAAGCAGTAATAAATAACAGGGATTCAGGCTTGGAAAGAGGAAAATTTGTCAGGACATGCCTTGGTGTACATTTCCTACAGCTCATACAGAAACTACCACACAACAGGAACCAAACAGAGACAGCAGACATTCCTCAAGTGTTATTTCAAACAAGAAAATGCTTTTCAACTGACACACAGGAGGGGAAAATCAGCATCCAAAACACACCAAAACATGCTGTCAGCTGGCTGAGAAGCAGATTCATCTATGGGGTGAGGGAGGTGAAACAGCCTCAAGAAATTCTAAGCTAGCTGCAGGAAACCAGAGCAGCAGCAGGAATGCCATGGGTGTAACTGCTGCTGTTTCACTGGGACACCCACCAGAGGGTCACCAGCTGGGAACCCCCTTCCAAAACCAGAGCCCCTAGGAGCAGCACCCTGCTGGAAGTTTGCTGTGTACCATACTGCAGATGAGTTGACTCACCTGGCAAACTGCATGCCAATGAGTGCTGCATGCAAAGCTGCTTTTCAGGGGTAAGGGAAAAGCTGAAAACATGTTTTTAGACAAAGGGAGAGGAAAAGGGAAGGCAAAAAGAGGAGTTATGTTTGAGAGCTTCCCAAGTAAGGGCACTAAAACAGACCAGGTTAAAACATTCAGTATTAGGCTACTTCTTTCTAGTCTCTTTGCAAGCTGTAGAAGACGACACAGAAGTACCGTACCTGTTTAGCGTGGGGATGTTCCCTCTGTAATCAAACAACCACAGTTAGTCACAGACTGGTTAGTGAGAGCCATCATACAGAACTGTCATCAACCTGGTGCACAGACCAGCAACAAGGTTAACCTTTACTAACCCAGAATTTGTCAACCAGCAGCTAGCAGGCAGATCTCAGTGGCATTGCCCCTGAGGAGGCACCCACCACCTGGCTTTGCTCGCCACAGCTGCCAGGGCAAGGAGCACAGCCCACACACAGGACATGCAAGCAGCACACTCCAGGGAAGCACACCTGGGAGGTGCCCTCCAGCTCTGCACCTCCTTTTATCAGACCCACTTCAAGTCTTCTGCATACACCACCAGCTTCACAAGCAAGACTAGAGGAGGGATTTTGTACTCCCCGACGCAAGAGCGAACAGCACAGAGGCAGAAGCGACCACATCATGCAGGGAAGCTGCAGCAGGGGCAGGGAAGCTAAATCCTCCCTGCCAAAGCTCTAGGCTAAACTGCTGTCCACACCCTGGCTCCCACATGCAGTGACAAAGTAGCCACACAACTACCAATTCACACTTTGCATTTTTAGCATTCAAGGCCTTGACCAAGCACAAGCAGAATTAAAGGCTAAGGTTAGGAAGATTCTACAGCTCCCTTTGTAAGATCAGTGCAGCTCTTCACAGATCTGCACACAGCCTGGGGCTGAGCTATGCACAGGAGACAGTAGGAAGGAGAGGTGCACATTTCACAGCAGTGTGAGAACAGCACATGCCAGCCCGTGCCAGCTACAGCCAGGAGAGCACAGGGCAGCACACAGCTCCGAGCAACACCTCAGAATCTTAGAATCGTGAGGACCTAAGACCACTGAGTGCAACCATCAAAGATGCAGCCAGGCAAACTCCTCCCATGCACTGGATGGAAATGTTGAAACTGCTGTGATCTGACGTTCAAAACAGTAAAGATTAAGCTGAAAACAACCAAACACGTGCACACAGGAGGCTTGTGAAAAAGAGATCAGCAAACATGAAAAGGGTCGGAAGCAGAGCTTCAGGGAGAATGCAACCCGACACTGTCCCTCCCCCTCCCTGCAGCAGATCAAACCACGGCCGCCTGAAACACCTTCCAGCCCAGGCATGAGCCCAGGTACTGGGCATGAAGGCTCAGTACTTAACGGCCAGGCACTGCCATGGCCACACTGCTGAGCACTCTGACTGCCCTCAGCCCTATCCTCAAACTGGTTGTGTCATCTGCCACCAGGTTCTGTGTCTGGTAAAGCACAACAGGCTCCCACCGTCTCCCTAAGCCAGCAAGTGGCCTAAACAGCACAAGGGCTTAATTTCCCTTGCTGACAGTGCTGCAGAGCCCGTGGTTGAGACCCAAGGAGCCAGCAGGACTCCCAGGCTGAGACTCTTCTTCAGCTTGGCACATGGTGGGAAAGCTGCCTGTGACCTGCCTGAACTGGGACAAAAACACTCTGCAGAGCACTGGCAGCTCCACACCTGTGCCCCTGGAGCAGCCCCGGGAAGCTTTCAGAAAGCAGGGAGAAAGAAGGCAGCACAGCAAATGCTCCTCCCTGCCTCCAAAAGGCCACCCTGTGCTGCCCTGCTCCAGGAGCTGTCCTGAAGAGCCCACGGGAAGAACTGCAGCGAGTGAAGCAGGACAGCCAGGGGCTCAGGAGGGAACAGAGGAGAAGCTCCAAGCTGCACAGGGTGGGGCTGGCTCTGCACCTACAGGTCAGGGTGGCTGGGGAGGGCATCTTGCCTCAGGAGCTGGGCTGTCACTTGCCACTGAAATGCACCAAGAGGTGAAGCTTTGCTGTTTGCAGCACAGTCAGGCTTGCGAAAAGGACCTTGCTGAGCTGCACCCCTGAGCAGTAACACAGAGCTGCCAGCCAGCCAGCTCAGCCTTACAGCAGCACCAGTGCCACCAGCAGCACCACTGCTCTGGCAGCTGTAGAAAAGCTCAGCTGATGGAGTTCATGTCAGCAGGGCTCTTCCCCACAGCCAGCTCCATGCAGCTGGCCACAGGATCAGAGCTCCTCCCCACACCAACCCCAGCCTTTCTCTTCCCAACTGTTAAAAAGGCTCTTCTGGAGCAGGGAAGCCAAAACCTGACTGGGGCTGAGGTGATGGGACAGGAGGGGATAGACTGAAGCTTGAGGAGGACAGATTGAGACTGGAGATGAGGAGGAAATTCTTCACAGTGAGGGTGGGGAGACACTGCACAGGGAGGCTGTGGATGCCTCCTGCCTGGAGGTGTTCAAGGCCAGCTGGGATAAGGCCTTGAGCAGCCTGGGCTGGTGGAGGTGTCCCTGCCCATGGCAGGGGTTTGGAAATGGATGTTCTTTAGGGTCCCTTCCAACCCAACCCATCCTGTGATCCTACCAACCTACAAAGCTCCTCCACACCACACAAGGACTCTCACAATTCCTCCTTCTGCTCCAGCAACCCAAACCCCTCAGCTACCCTTCCTACACCACCTGCTTGAATCTGGACTTGCTTCCCCTTGCCCTAACTCCCACACCCCTGTTTTGTATTTTTCTCTACCCAGGAGCAGTCCCCTATGAAAATGATGTAGGCATGCAAAGCATCAGGGGTTAGATCAAGCTGTGACTGAGTGCCAGCACAGGGCAGAGCTTTTGAAATCAGGCAGCAAAGCAGAATCAGCAGAGGTCGGCTGAGTAACCCACTTGTAGTTATTAACAGAGTGCCACAGGAGAAGGAGCAATTCCACTGCCTGTGACCACTGGCACTCCTCTTATGTTTCTTGATTTCTGTAGAAGAATCTAAACAGAAGGCTGTGAAACATGCCTCAAACCACACATTTTGATTGGGTTTTTCCTCTCCCTCTTTCTTTCCTCATTCTCCTGCTCCCTCTGTGATTCAGCCAAGCTGAATCCGCTACTGAAGTCCAATTTGCATAAAATTATCATCGTTCCATTCAGTTTGCTGCCCCTTCCACAGCCCCTTCTTTGCTCTGCTGGAAGATTTTGCCCTTTCTGGAATAAGCAAGCCAAGGGAACTGCAACACATTACTGCTGCCTGCTGTCTAATTAACATCAAACCCTCAGCACGGAACTGCAGGGATTTTACAGGTGTCCTGGCACCGTTTTTCCCCTCCTCCTCCTGGTCCCAGCCTGTCTGCTGCACAAGGAGAGGACCTCAGGCTACCTAATGACACCCTGTGAGCAGGATACTCGTGTCTCCAGGCCCCTGCAGCTGGGGTCCAAGGCAGCAGGGCTGATTCGGTCCTGGCAATCCAAAGCCTGGTGTAAGAGGCTGTTGTAGTAGCTACTGGAGCCCACAGAGGCAGCTTCCAAGGTGTCAGAAACTCCAACCCTCTGATCCTATCCTTATAAAACAATCGTGGGAAGGAGCCTGTAAACACTGCTCTAAGTGTGAGGCAGTTTGGGGTTCTTACTCCTCTGTGAAAACCTGTTGGGAACAGCAACATTCATTTGGCTTTCAGCCTTCACAGTGGTTTCTGCCTGCATGCTGCAGGAGAGGCTGACAAAAAAGGCACCACCAAAATACTCCATAGATGATAAAACATCGAGAGACAGCAAAGGAGAGGTCATGCAGCACTCATAGGGCTTCAGATCAGCAACATCAGAGTCCAGGGAGGGCACTGACAAACATCCACAAGCACAGAAAGAGGAGATGTGGGCAAAACCCAGCACATGGGAGTTGAGACATTTATGTTGATACCTCTGGAAATAGAAAGCAGCTAAGGACTAGGCCTGAATTCCACCCCTGGAAGCAGCATGCACATCAGGATGCAACCCCAAGAATGAATTTAACCTAGACAAGTCAAGCAAGGCCTTTGGCTGTATGCCCATGTTTGCCAAGCTGTGTGCACAGCCAGCTCCAAGTGCAGCCAGCTGGTGCCAGACATCCTGTTTAAGTTTCCAAAGGAAAACTTGCTCTGAGCCAGTTACCAAAACTGAAAGTCTTCATCTGCAGTCCTAAAGCCTCCCTTCTCTTCTACCCTCCACTGGTAGATCCTGACTCAGGATTCCCCAGGACAGCTCAAGGCCAGCTGTGGCAGTTAGGGGTGGCACACAGGACAAAAGGAGGGCATGGGCTCAGTGCACATAGATGGATTGGGAAGGTGCCTGAGGGAGCAACTTTCCTTTGGGGCTCAACGGACCCAGGAAGCAGAGTCCCGTGGCATCACTGCCATCCCCACAGCAAAGATACAGCCAGCAGCTCTAAGTCACCCCTGTCAGCAGCTGTCTCAGCATCTGACAGGGGGCACACATTTTCCTCTGGGTTCTTCCCTCCTGATCCTCCAGCACAACTGCTGCTGGGGAAGCCAAGATCAAGAGAGCAGCTGAGCAGCCTGGCTGGGGGAAGGTAGCGAGCTGGAGAGAAGGGGATGCTTGAGGAGGAGCAGCGCAGCAGCACCACACTGCAGCAGCTCCAAAGGCTGCCTACAGCAGACAATGTCCCAGGTTAATTTAAACCTTCCAGCTTCAGACAGAAGAAAGGCTGCTGGAAAGCAGGAGAAGAGGATTATTAGAAAAGAAAAACCCTTTCCTGCCACAGAAGCGCTGCAATTCCCTCTCCCCACAGCAGCCGCACAATGTTTCTTTGAGCAGCAGATGTGAAGCAGAGATTAGGCCAGCACTGTTCCTGAGCTAACACCTCAGAAAGGCCTTTCAGTGCCTGCCCCTGGCCTGCCGTTGCCACAAAGGAGCTCTAAAGCCCAGGCACTATTCCACTCCCTTCCCACCTCAGCAGGGCAGTCTGCAAAGAAGAGCTGGGAAGGAGCTCGTTTCTTGCTCACCCCTTCGCTCCCAGGCTCAGGGACTGCAGCAGGCAGCCTATGAACACCTGAGGGGCTCTGCACAGCAGCCTTTGCTGGCACTGCCCTCTGCAGTGTCCCCTCGTGCCCCTCCCTCCAGACTGGATTACTGCAACACCCTCCACGAGGAGAGGGCTTGCAAACCCCACTTGCTGCAAGAGGCACCAGATGGTTTCCCTGGGCTCCTCTCTGCCTTGTGCTGGGGCTGATTTACAAAGCCCTGCATGGCCTCAGCCATGAGCAGTTTCTCTCTGCTGTCCTCCCCTTGCAGCCAGGACCTCTGGGATGGTTTCTGTCAACTTCAACAAATAATTCCCCAAACAGTTTTTCTGCCGACAAACTCCAGCAGGAGCAGGCTGTGTGTCAAGGACTTTGTTAGCAGATTGAACAGCTTTCTTTTGCTCTCTGCTTCCATGGACAGCTTTCCTGGGGGGAGCTGATGGCAATCATTCAGTGGCCAAAACCCATCAAGCCTGTGATTAGCCAGCTCAGAAGCGGTGGCTGAGATTGCTGCTGTTACAGTCAAGTAAAGGCATAGCAGGTTTAAACACCACCACCAAAGAACTGCAATACAGCAGCCATTATCAGGATGCATTTTTCTCTACGTGAATATTTGCTGCAGTACAACTCAGGCCCTTCAATGTTGACAGAAGTCAAACACAAAAGGGAGCAGAGCTTAAAAACCTCAGAGGAAGGGCTGAAAACAGACAGCTAACAGCAGCTCCAAAGGAGAATGCTCTCGTGAGAGCTCTCTGATATCTACTGCTGCTTCCCCAGGCCCCAAGAGACATTCCCTAGGCCAGCTGGGGTATTCTGGCTCTGGGCTTTGTCCTTGGAATGCATCTTCAGCTCCTCAGTCTCAAAGTTCATGCTACAGAAGACACAGGAACACAGACGACAGACGCAGAACGTGGTCAGGAACGACAAGGAGGACTTGAGCAAGACAGTGTTAGAGTCTGGCGATTCCTGTGTCTTGGGTTCACCACAAGGTCTGCCTTTGCAGCTTAAACCTACAGCCTCAGGGCTAACTGAAGACCCTCAGTATCCTGCTTATGGCTGTGCTTCAGCAGCCAGCCACACAACAGCCACACAAACAGGGATGCACTGCGAGAAGCTGCATCGAGCAACAGGAGCTGCATTCATCACCCACGGAGGAGGTGCACCCCAAAGGAACTGAACAGGCCTATGCAAGCAGTGAAATTGTCCCCAGCCTGCTCTCCTCCACTCAAGGACTGTGCTGCATTTTCAGCCAACCATCAGCAGTGCTGATGGCTGAGAAGCAAAGGGAGCTTCAGAACATTGCCCCAGCAAATTCAGCGTAAAGGAGAGAGGAGATTTCAGGACGAAGAAGCTGTTCTCCAGGCAGGTAAGAGCTGTCCTCTTCCAGCTGACCTTGGCCAATTAAGCTTGCACACAGCAACAGAGCAGTGCTCAGCATGGGCAGGCCAAACAACCCCTGAGCAGCAGAGGGAACTGAGACCAGTAAAGAGAAGGACTGGACAAAGCACGAGGTGGGAGGAGAGCATTGTAAAGGGGCAATAAAAATAGGATGTAATTATTTACAAATATTCCAGAAATGAAGGGAACAGATGAGCCCAAATGCATGTCCCCTCTGGCTCGTGGTGTGTGCTGCTTGCTGAGGACAGTCATTCGTTTCTAGCAAACCAGGTTCTGAAAACCATCTCATAAAATGTACTGATGGATTCTCAACGAAGCGAGACTGGAGCCCATCGCCCAGCCCCACCAGACATGAAGCAAGGAAAAAGATGTTTGGAAACAAAGGAGAAAAGCAGCGCTGGTGCCACAGTGCCAGACTAGCACAGACCAACAGTGGCACCCGGTGGCCACGGAGACTCACTGCTGCCTGGGACAGAAATCCGAGAGCAGCTAAAGCCCTCCCGAGCTGCTGCTGCAAGGGAAGAACACAGCAACAGCCCTGACGGGCAGGGGAGCTCTGACAACCGAGCTGCTTTGCTTCGGTTTTCAAATGATTCAGCTACAACTCCAGAGCACGTGAGTTGAACTTTAAAATTCAAAACTACAGGAAAGCTCTCTGCTGGTTAAGTCAATGCAGACTGCAGAAGCTGCTGCCCACAACTCCTGGGGTTTGAAACGACCTAGGAGGAAGCAGCCGGCAGGGCAGGGCTGTCTGAGATACTCTGTGCTGCGGCAGGAGCTGGCAGTCTCCCTTTCTCCACCAGCTCTGCTGCAAGTTGTCTTTGCCAAGACAGGATGCAGCCCCTTGCCAATCTCCTGAACACGAGGTCTGACCTGTTAGGGTGGGAGGTGGGCAGCATGAACTGGAACTCCACCACACAAGTGTTGTCCTTCAGCTGGCGATGCTGGACACTGTTGAGCTCATAGGCGATGTATGCCCTGCGGACGTACACCTGGGGAGACAGCAGCACCAGCAGCAGCTGGGCTAAGCGAGCTGCACCAGAGACCTCAGAAGCATTACAATCAGACAGATACCTCCACGTGAGTATCTAGATAGGACTCTAACTCAAGCAGAATTTAAAGTTGTTCTTCGAGGCAGGCCTATCTGGCACACAAGACAGGCTGACCACATTCTCTGGCAGCAGCTTCACTTCCAATCCTTTCAAACTCCTTCATCTTCTTCAAGCACAGAGGATAACCTGGAGCTGACATTTCAGTCAATTATGAATATTAATGCTGTTAAATGCCAGGCTCCAAGGATGCCTGATTCCACACAACCTACAGCTCTCTTAACCTTGCAGGGAACGGTGCCCCCAAACCCCACAAAAAGCCCCAAAGAAACAAAAACAGAGGAAAACCAGGATTTATGCTGGTTGGTTGTTTCCTTCCAGTAGGAGCAGACTTACCTCCAAAGCTGCCATTCTTACCACCTGGTTGCTGTGGTAGAAGAAGTTGGGTAGCACATCAAAGATGGATGTCTCAGACAGAATGAGTTTCTAGAAGAGATCAGACCAAGCAAAGTCTGAAAAGGGGTCAGGCAAAGACCCAGAGCAAGCCTGGGCAGCTCTGGTCTCCATGCTTTTTCTGTTCTTCACCAAGGATTATGACCTTCTGCTGTTAAATCACAGAATCATCTCGAGGACCCACAAAGATCATTGAGTCCAACTCCCTGCTCCTCAGGACAGCATAAAACTAAACCATGAGACCCAGACCATTGTCAGATACCCCTTGAGTTCTGGCAGGCTGGGTGCTGCGACCACTCTCCTGGGGAGCCTGTCCCAGTGCCTGACCACCCTCCCAGTGAAGAACTTTTCCTAATGCCCAGTCTGAACTCGATTCAGCTTCATCCTGCTTCCTCATGTCCTATCCCTGGTGGCTAGAGAGAGGAGGCGAAGACATCCCCTCCCATTGTCCCCCTTGAGGAGGTCATAGCCTGTGATGATGAGGTCACTCTGATGGTTGGAATGGGTGATCTTAAGAGGTCTTTTCCAACCAAAACAATTCCATGACTCTGGGATAGCGGTGCAGAAAGGAGGACAAAAGTGAGGGGGAAGCTGGCAGTCAGAACAGCACAATTCCAAGCCACAAGGACCCTGGGGCTGTAGGTGAGGTTTGATGCAGCACCATTAAGGTCAGGTAGAGGGAAGCAGGGAAGGGAGGAGAGAGGTGTGGTAGCTACCTGCAGGTTCTCAATGCAGAACTGGTGTCCGTACATGTCGATGGCAGACAGGAAGATGGACTCCACCTGGTTGTGGCGCAGCTCGTAGGAGGGCAAGTGGGAGGCAATGAGAACCTGGCAAACGGCACACGCGGGGGTGTCAGTGGAGGGAGCTGGGCCCCGGCAGGAGGCTGCTCCCTGCAGGACAGCAGTGGGGCTGCTCCAGCCCAGAAGAGCTGACTGGTTCCTCCTGCGGATTCGGTGGCACCTGGGTGAGGCTTCAGAGTGCCTCCCCTCCCCAGCCTCATTTGTGTATCTGCGCTGCCTGCATTATTGGCAGCTCCCCGGAGAGAGCAGGAGCAGCCTCAATCAAGTTCCATCAGTGCATGTGATTTAGCACTGCAGAGCTGCCGGGCCTGGGGACTGCCTGCCCGTCTGGTAATTGGAAAGCAGAGCTGGCAGGCAGCAGCTGTGGGGAGGCCAGCAACAGCCTGCCCTGCACAGCCTCCCAGCAGAGGAAGCCAGAGACACTGGTGCCAGGTATTAAATGCCCAACGTGAAGCATACAGAGATAGGAAGGGGAAGCAGCTTGCAGAGGAAAATGAAGTGAAAGAGTAACATAAAGAGGTAGACACAAGGACAGCAGCAGCACTCCAGCACTGCTGAGAGGTTCAGCAACTGAACGGCTCAAGGACAGAAATACAATCCTAAAGGAAACATAAAGGTCACTGAGCAGCTTCAAACACTCCATTCATCTCCAGCAGCCAAGCTTTGGAACAAAAGGAGAGCTTCCCAAAGTGTCAGCTTTCCAGCAAGGCTGAATGGAGACAGGGAGCAGGGAGTGAGAGGAGCCATCGGGTGCTACACCATCAGGGAGCCGTTGTGCCCTCTCACTGCTGCCTGCCCACAGGCTCAGGGCTCCAGGGAGAGCTCAGGATGACATCCAGGTGCATCTCTGGCTGTCACCTGTGCTAGGCTCTTGGAATTGACAGTAGTGAGAGTTTTGCAAGTTAAAAATAAAATTAACAAAACGCAGCCTAAACACTTGAAGGAATCCAGCAAAATGCAAGGTCATTCTCCGCAGTAACTCCCCAGCAGCTGCAGAGAACATCTGGCTCCTGGCAAATGCCTCTCCCTGCTCTCTGCACACACGGATCTGCAGTTGTGAGGAGGTTGATGAACAGGGAGAGCACCTCCTGGCCCTTTCCTCTGCAGCTGCCTGCGTGCTTCAGCCTTGTCTGCTTCAGACTCTAAATGCCAGAAGCGACCACAGCGATCATGGATCTCAATTGCCTCCTTCACACAAGCCACAGGCTGCTCTCAGTTAACTCCTGCTGGAGCCAGACAAAACTTTGCGGAGGAGCAGGGACAAAGGAATGTCACCTTAGCCTCAAACGGAGCCACAGCAATCTTTGTCAGGCTGTCACTACGGTTAATCAGTGGTTAATTAGCTTCATTGTTGCTGCTCACAGTTAATCTGCTCTTGCCATTTGCATAGTCATCAAAATCAGCACCAGGAGACACAGCCTTTCCGAGAGAGCCAGCTCCAGGTGGGAGCAGTCCATATGGACCAGCTCGGCCCCGGCTGCGCCTGGCTGCGGCAGGGATCAGCTGCCGAGTGCTGCCTACCTGCCGCGCCCGCAGGGCCACTTTGGCGTTGGTTGTCTTGCTGAGCTGGGTCAGCTCTGTCAGAATATTAATCAGCTCATCTGTCAAGGTGGGGTCACGGCCACAGAGCTGGTCCTAAAAATAAAGAGAATTGAAAGTGTTTAGAAGAGAGGAAAAGCATCTCCTGTCCCACGAAGGAGCTGAAGCCTGGGACGGACCCAAAGGTGCTCTCCGGTGCTGGACCACACCAGCCCCAGAGGGTCTGCTCTGAACTGCTCTGCAGTCCTGCGCTGCCGGGGTGCAAGAATTGGGCTTGCAAGAGCTTCACACATACATGTAAAGTCACGGAGGAAAGGGGGGACTGACACCATCCCCCATTTTCTCATTTGTAGCACATGTTTTGGCATCCAAGCACAGGAGAAATCCTGACTTGTCAAAGAGACTCCAGCAGGACATCTGCCACGACCCAGTTCCAGCCCTTACCAGAACTCACCCCAGCAGCAAGGCAAGATTCAAAGCAATTTAACTTCAGCAAAAGGCACAAAGCATGCAAAGATCAGCAACTTCCACAGTGAAAGGTGTTCAGATAGAAAGGGTTTGACTGCCAAGAGAATCTCCTGAAGACCACTAAACCTGAAAAACCAAAATCAGACTCCCAGAATGGGTTGGAAAGGACCAGAAACCAACAGCACACACGACCATGGCTGTTCCCAGAGGAAGCTGTGGGGATTTACCCACTCCAGGTCACTCTGTCCACTCAGAGTTAATCATTCAAGAGCTGTCTTTGTGGTACACAGAACAACGAATCCCTGGGTGTTGTAATGCCACTGCTCAAGGCAACAAAATTCCAGCAGGACACAGGACATCTGCTGTGCCCAGTCACACCAGGACGGGCACCCAGCAGGCAGATGAGTAGAGCAGAGGAGCACACAACTTCCAGCCACACTCTGCTCAACCAGCAGATGAAGGATGAAGCAGTTCCCACCCTGCCCAAATGCTTGGCTAACCAAGGTGAATGGTGGCAGCACAACACTTACCAAACCATCCTCAGAGCCCCCTGCTAATAATGGAGTCCCAGGGACACATCAATAACAGCCACACAAGCACCAAGGCACTGTGACATGTTTGCCCTTGGAGGACAAACTCAGACTGTGCCACACAAACAGCCTGGAAGCCAGAAAGTGCTCCAGCCCCTGCCACCGCCATGCTGCATGTGCCAGCCAGTCCCTCAGACCGGGAGAGAAAGGGGAGGGATGGTCTTGGGGTAACAGAGTGGCCTGTACCTTGGCACGTGGTAATGCCAAGCTGTGCCATGCTCACCCCTCCTGAGCCCCAGTTACCCACTGGGCCATAGCATTCCCTGCCTCCCAGCACTCCCCTCACTCCCTCAGACCAGCATTCACAGAATGTCAGGGGTTGGAAGGGACCTCTGGAGATGGAGTCCAAGCCCCTTCCCAAGGCAGGGTCACCCAGGGTAGGTCACGCAGGAATACACCCAGGTGGGTCTCGAAGTTCTCCAGGGGAGACTCCACAACCTCTCTGGACAGCCTGCTGCAGGGCTCCAGCACCCTCACAGTAAAGAAATTTCTCATCATGATCAGGTGGAACTTTCTGTGTTCCAGTTTGTGTCCATGGCCCAAATACATCCACAGGATCTTCTGAAAGCAATCCCCTTAGTTTCAAAGGCTTGCCAGAGGTACAGTGTAAATCTGCTCACACTGAGGCAGTGGCCTGGAGTTGTGCCAGGGGAGGGCTGCGTTGGAGAGCAGAAAAAATCTCCTTGCTGCGAGAGTAGTCAGGGGGTTGGCACAGGCTGCCCAAGGAGGTGGTGGAGTCCCCATTCCTGGAGGGGTTCAAGAACCTGGGACCTGGGGACAGGGTTTAGTGGCCATGGTGTGTTGGGCTGACGCTTGGAGGCCTTTCCCAACTCAATCAGTTCTGTGGTCCCGCGAGCGACACAAACGTCGTGCAGCCTGCACAGGGACACAACAAGACTCTGCCTGCAAACCACGGAATGAGACAAGAAAAGTTTCGGTCCCGTTTTAGCGAGAGCTAAGCAGGATGACAGGAACAAAACAAAGGAGTAGCTGGGGCTGCCCTGGCTTTGCCCGCCCTGATTGGCACCAGCAGGCAGCAAAGCCTCGGAGCGGCTCCCTGACACGGTTGGCGCCGTCCCGGCACCCCTGTAATTACACACTTGAGTGCCTGGGCTCCGAGGGAAATTGAAGGCCTGAGCTGCGCCCAGCTGCCATTTTCTCTCTCCATCACAGCAGTGTGATTACTTGAGAAATGAGCAGCCCTGGCTCGCAGCTCCTCCAGAATCCTCAGAGGAAATATGGCTCCGTGTTCAGATAATGAGATTCTTAAGGCAAGCGCCGCTCGCAGCCGCGCACACGCGGCCGGGCAGGCAGAGAGTGCAGGCTCCTTGCAGCCTGCAAATGAGCATTTAAGGAACCCAGCCCCAGCCTGGGACAATTACGACTCCTGTTCTGCTTCTGAGAGCTATTTGGTGAATGCTGCTTCGGAGGGGTCTTGGGCAGCAACAGAACATGTTATGGCTGGGAAAAAAGAGGGGGAAGAGGAACAAAGGTGGGTGAGAAGGAAAGAGAGAGGAAAGGAAAAATATTGTAATTAGCCTCTTAAAAACACAACACCTAACTCCAGCCTGATGACAGTCAAGTAGTAGGTAAATTCATCCTGCCCTGGGGGAGGTGGTACTCATCCTGCTTCAGAGCTCTGGGTGGGACAAGAAGTTTTGGAGGCTTTTTAGGAAACAGGAGGAAAAAAGGGACAGGCCTCAATTATTGTTTGATGTTTCTGTTCAGTGTTTTTTTCTCTCCTGGGAGAGTAATTTTATGCACATTTGAGCCATTAGAATGGGACTGGAGTTAACAAGAACTAAGATTTTTCATGAAGTACAAGCCAGAAGAACACAAGAAGGTGCTGGCAGGTCCTGGCATGAGGATTCATTTGTGTTTCTAGGGTGGGATCTGTGTCTCACCAAGAGGAGTTCTGACCACAGCAGTTTCCCCATCCCTTTACAAGCATTCTGAGCAGCCACAAACCATCCCAAGAGGCAGAGGCCTGACCTGGAGTGCCCAGCTTTGTGCTGAGATATTGGGTCCCAGTCAGGTCACACCAACAGCCCAGAGTAGAGCCAGTCTGAAAAGACCACTGCAGACCTGAGAGAAGACTTCCTGAGATGATCCAGCAAGAAGCTTAGAGTGCCACTGCCACACCTGTACCCCCAAACTCTGGCTCACCAAGACCCTTCAAATGAGGCCTTCCCACTGCCTGCACATCACCTCCATTAGTAAGGAAGAACCATGAGAATGTAGCTACAACAGAAGCACTGCCACAAAAGCATCCTCTGCTGTTTGTGCTGCTGGCACATTGCTTTGCTTTCCAAGCAGCTCCAGTTTGAGCACCATGAGTTACGTACGGACAGGACCTCCCAGAAACCCTTGTGGATGAAGAAGTAAACTGAGTTAGGTATGAAATCACAACCCAGCATCTGAAAATTGGCCTCTAGCATCCTCCCAATGCAAGCCAAGCCTGCACTCCTGTCTCCCCAAAGATGCCCACAGACCACTTGCATAGTGAGCCCTGAATGCAGTCCTACAGGCTGCCAGAGGAGGAGAGCTGTGGAGCAGGAGGGGCATGGACACTGCGCTGGGCAGTGCATTCTGGGGCCCCTCTGACCCATGGCTTGCGTGCCTGAAGAATACAGGAAGGAGCTCCATGCAGCAGCCACTGCTTCTGTAACTTTCTGCTGCCAACTCTCCAAGTATCAAAACTGCAACTGGAAGCAGCATCAGATGCCTAGAGCAGCAGAGCCAACTTACAATGAGCATGGTCACCAGCAGGTTCTTCTTGGTGACCTGGGCATGGGAGAAGATGTAGTTCAGCACCGCGTTCATGTCGCTCTTGTTCTCCTCCCGCAGGGTGAAGACACACTTGTCATAGTGCCCTGTGGGCACAAAGGCAGAGCTGCTCAGGCTCCACACCTCTCTGCCAGCGGGCACGAGTTACCAGGTGTGTTGGTACCTTCCCGCGCTGATGCGCTGAGAATCTGCTTTGTGCAGTCCAGCTCTGGGAAGGAAGCAGCCCTCCCACCACCACCCCCTCACCTCCTGCTCTTCTGAAAACACATCCAACACCAACCACCTCCTGCGCAAGCAGCACAGAGAGGAGCAGTGAGCTCAGCTCAGACACCACCAAAGGCAAGAGCAAAGAGCCCTGCACCACCCTCTGCTGCCAGCAACGTGAAGTGGAAATGGATCTGAAGTATTTTTAGGCAGGTGCAGGCATTGGGCCAGGAAAAAAGAGCAGAGCAAAATCTGAACTACTTGGAGCCAGAGCTTCAAAATTCAGCAGTGCTTCATTGCCACCTTGTGCCTGCAGAGAGCAGTGCAAAGGATCCACCTCGGCTCCCAGTCTCGGGCTGGGATTCGAAGTTTGGTATCTTACAGCAGGGGCAAACAGCTCAGTAACTTTCTTACCACAGAATCTGGCACACAGGTAGGATGGAATTAAATAGTGTGGTGAATTAAAACTGCTTTTCTGATTCCTTCTGCAGATGCTCAGAAATCAGGAAGCTCCTAGGAGCAGAGGTGGTTCTTTCAGAAACCATGCTGTGCTGAGACTCACCATGCTGAAACTGAGTCTCCACCTTCAGGTACTGCCGGAGCAGATCCATCACCACTGCCTTCATGTGGCCCCGGATGCCACTGCGGTACCTGCAGAGGCAAGCAAGGCAAACCTAGCACTGAGCACAGCCCTGCCTCTGAAGACCTGCCAGTGAGTAACACAAGTGCCAGAGGGAGTCTGCTTACAGGCCCTGGCTCTGAAAACCTCACTGGTATGGACACCTAACCTCTGGCATTACTGTGCTGGGGCTGCAGGGCTCCTGCTTTGCATCCAAACGTCCTTCCTCTTCTAAACTGCTCAGCACTCTAGACTCTGAGAGGCACAGCACACACCAACAGCCTGGTGAAACTGTCAGGGTGTGGTCAGTGCCCGGGCAGAAGAGAAAGCTCTCCTTCACCCGGCAAAGGGAAAAGAGGAAGGCTCTGATGCGTGCTTTGCACAGGCAGGCAGGAGCCAGACACGCCCCGAGGGAAGCAGACAGGCTTGCTCCCAGTGACTCTGAGCTAACACCACCTGTGAGCAGAGGCAACAGGCTCAGGTCTCCCAGATGGCAGCAACCCCGAGACAAAGGCTCACTCACCTCTGCACCAGCTGCACAATGCTCTGAGTGTTCATGAAGAAGACCTCACGCTCGGACTTGCGGTTCAGGGTGGCTGCGTGGCTGTCCAAGATGTTGGCAATCTGAAAGAGAGCAACCACTGACAGCCCAGTCCTGACAACCAGCAGAGAGCTGAGAACATCTAGACAGAGCAGAGCTCCAGCAGGCTCCAGCCTTAAACTGCTGAGGAGGTGAATGAGCTGACAGTGACACGAAGCCCAAGGCACAACATCCTAGACTGCAGGAACCCCCCTCCAACATTTTGTAGCTGCTCAGACCTCCCTTAGCTGCAGCCACAGGTTCTGAAAGTGATGTTGGCACTACAAATGGCACTGCGGTGTATGGACCAGGCACCAAAACCAATCAGCAAATGCTCAGGAGGCCACCTCCAAGCTGCCTGTTTAAAGCTGTCCCGAGCAGGGAACAGATACCCTTCAGCACGGAGCCCAGCCTTAGAGCTCAAGAGATACAGGCAGGTATCTTTCA
Organism: Semnornis frantzii; assembly: GCA_013399775.1. Lineage (NCBI taxonomy): Eukaryota > Metazoa > Chordata > Aves > Piciformes > Ramphastidae > Semnornis > Semnornis frantzii. The sequence goes on along the minus strand of VWYK01080445.1, from coordinate 206,449 downwards.
TCACAGATCCCACATTCAGCCACACCCCTGAGGTCCAGCTAACCTCCAGATAACCTAAAGGAGCTTTTTTTTCTCTCTCTCTCCCCAGCACAAACCAATTCTCACTCCTCCAAGTGTGGTTGATTACCTGTTGGCTGGGAAACTGGCACAGCACTGAGGTGATGTTGCTGGCATACTGAGCCATTTCCTTCTTAATGGACTTCTCTACATTGGGTGGGATCCGTCCAGAAACACTTGTCATGATGTCCTGCAGCTCCAGCAGAGGCAGGGATGGGTCTCTCAGTGTCTTCATTAGTCGCTCGACCCAGCCCTTCACCTAGAGAGATGAGCCAGCGCAGAGACAGGCATGGAGAGGAAGCAGCGAGAAGGGAAAAAGGAAAAGCTTTTCACTGAGGTCCTCCTCAGCACTGGTTGATCACACAGCTAGGCCAAGGACTAAACGAGAGAACTGGGGCAGGTGAGAAAGCTGCTGTGCTACCTCACACCAGCAGCTGTCTCGGATTCATCCAACTCCTTTCCTCCTCCCTCTGGGACTTCCATCACAGCTGGCTACACACACAGCAACCTAGTACAAGGCTGCAGGCACAAGCAGTAAAGATCAAGCTCAGCTCCTTCAGTGTCACAGATGGGACCCTCCCATCTCACTCTCTGGTGAGACTGACTGTAAGGAAGCCCAAGAAGGCCAAACTGAGCTGGCACTAGAGGGGCAGTACTGCCCTGGCTCTTGGTCCTCTGCCTGTGACAAGCAAATTGGCCACCCTAATGTTGACCTGGAAGGGTATTTCTGCTCTGGAAGCAGGAGGAGGCAGTACCTTGCTGCTGAAGTAGGGCTCTGGCAGGCAGTACCCGTTCATCACGTTCACCAGGTTGTCCAGCACGCAGTGGAAGATGCGGTGCAGCTTCTCGCCACGCAGCGCGGTGCTCTGGATCTGCGGCAGGGTGCCCGTGTGCAGCTCCGCCTGCAAACACAGCAGCTCCGTGGCACCCGCCCTGCCGTGCCACCAGCCGGGGGGTAACACCCAGCTACCCTCAACTTCAGGCTCAGAGGAGTGGAGATGCATTTGGCTGAGAGGCTGAAGAGTTCTGTGCTGTGTACACCCCCAGATCAGCTGCCAGGCTCTCCCCAAGCTGTTGCAGCTGATCTGATTGTCTGGCCTGAGGGTGACCAAAAAAACCCAAGAAAAGCACAGGAAAAGCCAAAGGCTTGGTGCTGACTATGACTTCCCAGCCCCTGCATGACAACCTCCCATAATTTTCCACTAGCTATTGCTAAAGAGCCTCCAGATAATCTTCTGCCACCAGCAGCCGTATCCCAGCCCACCAGCCCTACAGGAATGTCTCTTTGCCTTTCCTCTGAAAAAAGATCCACGTCTTAGGTTTTTATTATGCATTTCCAGAGGTGCTTCCACAGGACCTGACACTGCTGGAGTTGTGTATCAACTCCTGCCCTCCCAAAGAGGGTCACTTAAAGAAGAATGTAAGAGTTAAAGAAGTTAACCCAGTCTGTGCAGGATTCAAGCAGCAGAAACATCTGCACACCCTCCAATGCCTGGAGAGCCCTCAGCAGTCCTGAGGGAGGCAGAGAAAAATGGTGCAGAAGCTTAGCCTGAGAGAAAGAGACATCAACAAGTCCTGGTCCTCATCTGAGCCAAAGAAATGGCAAACTGACAACTGCAGCACTGTGCACAAACCTGGCCCTAGCTGAGCACAGTGGCCCACCAGGTACCACTCTCAGCAGCACTCCCCTATTCAAGACATCAAACACCTGCACCTCCTGCAGCCTCTCACCTGCTGAACCCTGCTGGGATCATCCAGCTGGAGCTTGGCAATAACACAACCTGGATCCAAGACTGCCCCTGGGCGTTTGACGTAATGGATGCAGCCGGATTCTACTGCTGTCAGTGTCATCACCATTTTCATCACCTGCAGCAAGGAAAGGAGGTCACACACTCAGCTCCCATGCTCCCAGATGGCTCTGGGCTCAGGAGCTAGCAGCCCATGTCCTGCCACCAACAAACGTGCACCAGCACCTTTTGCATTCAAGCTTTCTCAAAAGCTTCTAAGGCAATGCACCGGGAACCCAAGGGCAGTGGACCTGGGCACAGGCCAGTGCAGCAGGAAGCCACTCTGGCCAGCACCACCTGTGCCACACTGCTTGGACCAACAGGGACTCAAGAAGGTCCCACATGTGGCACACTGCAGACACTGCTGCAGCTGCTGCACTCTAAAGGCCCCAGAGGTGGATCTTCCAGCTTTCAGAGTGCAGCATCCTTCCAGGAAGGAGGGCAGAGAGCACAGATCTCAGACTGCTGCTCACAAAGACACTTCCTCAGATCAGCCATGGAGGCTCTTGCCTTTGGAGCAGAAGGGCTGGTATGGGGCAAGAGTCTCACTTTACCACTGCTACACTACACACCACTGGGAACACAGGAATTGAGTAGGTGGCTTCTTCTTAGCCATGGCTCTCTTGCAGCATAGAAGCACTTACAGCTAATATCTGGATCTCTGTCTTGACACTTTTCTCCTACACGTTGTCCCCAGCTGGTTTAATTGCTCCTCTGTCAACACACCCCCTCCCCTCCCTCGGATCTGCTCTGAGCCACACTCCTACACAACCTCCTGTGCTTGCCTCACCGGGATGCAGAAAGTGTCACCCTCCTCCTCTCTAGGAGTTAAGTAACTGCCAAGGGAGGAGGGAGGAGTGCTGCTCAGCACATCACCCTGACAGAGGGTCAGGTAATCAGAGATGTCTTCGTTTGTTACTTCACCTTGGCACATGACTCTCCTTCTGAGCCTCTCCACCGTGCCAGTACCAAGCAGCGGACTACAAGCAGCAGCCCTGTCAGCGCGGCACACACAGACCCTGCTCCAGCCTGGCACGGGTGGGCACAGTCAGCACCTGCAGCCAGGTCAGCTGAGCTTCTCTCACCTCTATCTCTGCGTAGCACTGGCCTGCAAACACGTGGCCCCCATCCTCCACCACATACTGGATGAGCTTCCCAGCCGAGGGCGAGCGCAGGATGGAGGGGTCGTTCTCCTTCTCAAACACACAGGTCTTGTTACCGATGGTGATGCGGTACCTGGCAGGGGACAGGGCAAATCACTGCCACATGGGGCCCTGGGAAGGCACGGGGAGGGGACATCCATTCTCTCCTTCCCTCTGCCACTGCAAAACTAAACAAAATCACCTCCCCCAGCTCTGCTGAGCTGAAGCGCACAGCCCTGCACTGCAGGTCAGGCTGATCACATCAAACAGGACTGTGGACACCAGGGATCAGAACCAGGCAGAGAAGCCCTTAGCAAGGCTGTCCACGTGGTACTTCTGTGCTCCTCTACCAACAGCTATCACGCACTGGCAGGACCAGAACCAAAGAGGTGTGAGACTTCCCATAACAAAGCCTGATGTTAGCCAAGGCTCTGCCATTCACAGCACACAATACATCCTCCAAACTGCCCAGCTCCTGACAAACCCTCTTGTGCACAGAGCACAGCTGGAAACAGCAGGATGCAGACATGTGGCTGAGGCTAAGATTTTTATAGTGTTTTCCAACCCAAAAAGTTCCCAAGCTCTGTGCTCCTGCCCAGATTCCTTGCACTTGCCACAGGAGAGAAACCAGCAGAGGGGGAAGCAGGTCCCAGCCAGGGCTGGTCTGTACTGGCCTCGGGCCATGATCCCCGAAAGGAGTTCTGAGGGGAAGCACTGAGACTGAATCACAGCATGGGTCGGGTTGGGAGGGGCCTTAAAGATCGTCCAGTTCCAACCTCCTGCCATGGGCAGGGACACCTCCTACCAGACCAGGGCAGATGTGGAGTTCCCAGGAGTTTAAAGATTTTCTTACTTTGTTTTCTGTCTGTTTGGGCTTTTTTTTCCTTGTAGTCCAAAAGGGCACTTTAAAGAACCATCAGGAAAATAAGAACTTCACACTGGCACACATTCAGACCTTCCTTCTAACAGCAGCCAAGATTTGCTCTTCAGGTGCAGGTAACTTCTTCTAAAGCATACCCACACATTTCTATGCGAGAACACATCCAGCAACCTCCTCCTAAGGGAGGATTCCGTTCCCTGCTCATCACTGGGAAGAACAACACTACAGTTCTGGCTCGTGGTAAGTGCTGAAGATGAAACTTCAGAGGCTGCTACCTGTCCACTTCTTCCTTCATGTAGGTGGTGTAGCTGCTGCCGTCGTAGGAGAGGAGCAGGCCTCCATCGCTCAGGCGGTGCACGTCCACCTCCACGCAGGAGCTGTTCATGATCACCACGTAGGAGTTGGGAGACTGCCTGGTCACCTGCAGACCCACAAGAATGGTTGGTACCACAGCAGTGGCAGTGCCTCAGGTGCCCCAGCAGACAGCTTCCCGTGCCCTGCCAGAGCAGGAGCTAAAGAAAGGGAACAGAGCCACCTGTCCTCATAGGAGATGTGGAAAACTGGGATCACAAAGCCAAGGGCTCAGCAGTCAAGAGATGGCAGAATTCATGCTCTTCACGAATCTTGATTTAATCTTCTCACACTTAAGCACTAATTGGGCAGGTTTGATTATGTAATCATGAACCATTTCTTCACCTTGAGCTACCTACAAGTCAGCTGTGTACCAAAGCTGCAGAATGGGTGAGATGATCTGGAAGCAAAAAGTAGCCCAGGCCCTCCCCGGAAAAAGGCTTCCTAGCACAGTCTCTGCCACAGAGTCCCTGTCTGCAGCTGGGTAAATCTCTTAAATCATGCTTCAGCTGCTGCTCATGCTTATTTCTCACCAAAGGGGTGCCAAGATACAACCATGGAGGTGCAGGGGTGCAGGACACTTAGAGCTGCAAAGCCCAGCACACGGTCATGTTGTTGGAAACCTCCCCCCAGCAGACTTGCCCCAGGAAGCTGAGATTGCACAGGCAGTCCTCAGTTTGCTGTGTCCCAACCCCTGCATGCTTGGTTGTGCAACCTCTGGACAGCATTTCTGACACTGATTTTTGCACACAGCAAAGAGAAAGCAACACTGAAGGGCAGAATTCCTACAAATGCTGTCATGCTGAAGCTGGGCTCAAACACCTCATGGTGATCCTGTTCATCCAGAAACATCACTGAAGCTTTGGCCAACAGGCAGCAGCCTTTGCCTGCAATAAATTATTCCTCACCCCACTCAAAGCATTTCTTGACCCCCCAGGGTTCAAACGCTTACAGAGACAGTGCAGATGTGATGGGCTGCTGCCCTAAGGGAGACTGTGCTGCTAACTGAACCCTACTACAGCAGAGACCATAAACCCTTCCTTGATCTCTTCTCGATCCAAAGGCTAAGCCAGAGCAGCCACTCCAGCAGCACCCCCGGGGGCTCTGGGCTGGGTACCTTCAGCACGTATTTCCGTCCTTCATAGATCAGCTCCACATCCACAGTGTTCAGCAGAGTGTGAGCAGGCAGCACTTGGCCCCTTCAAAGAGAAGCACAAAACAAAACTGATCTTCCTGAAGACACCAAATGGCTCTCAGGGCCCCAAGCAGTTTCTGAGATGCATGCAAGACTTTGGAACACACCAGCAGAGATGGGAGCAGGCTTCTGAAGTGTTCCCTAGGAGGGACACATCTGGCCAAAGCCAGCACATCTCTGCGGTCAGCAGAGCTCTTCTCTCCCTTCCACTCACCCTCTTCTGCCCTAGAGAAGAGTTTGCAGCTTCAATTACAGAATGTGGAGCATGGCTTAACCCAGACATGAAGCAGCTTTTCCTCTGTGCCTCTGCTTAAGTATGAAATCCCCAACAGCACCCCGAAGGAAAGAGCTCCTGGGCAGCCCTGCCTGGATCACATCAGGTTTAGTGCCAGCCCTGGAGTGCCTGCTCTGCTTGGAAGCAGAGGGAGTTTTCCAAGTACAAGTGGCAAACATTCCACTTGGGAAATGATCTCAAGGCTGTAAGATTAAATCAATTCTCAGAAGAGGGGGAAGACAACATCCAGTGATTCAGTCTCACCAGTACTTCCCCAGCAGCACAGGCAGAAAGAACTCCACATCTGAGCCATTTCTTGGAGCCAAACCTGCCAGAACCTGAACCCATCTCTGCAATCAGCAGGGCTGCTCTGAGGAGGTGCTGGGACTCCTGCCAGCTTGCCAAGGCACTGTGAGAACAGTGTCCTGGGCCCAGGGACAGGCAGCAGGCAACAAGCTCTGTGCATCTCCAGATTGGACTTGAACAAAGTTTGCAAATTCAACCTAACGACTGTCTGTGCAGCAGCTACCTTGGCAGCTGTCTAAAGTGATTTTACCTTTCTAGAGAGTGCAGGAAGTTTGAGACACTGTTTCTGAAGCTGACATCAGCCACATGCAGAGCTCCACACACCACTCCCAGCATAGTATCAGGCCTTTCAGCCTAGAAAGCAAAGATACACAGCACAGTTACATCTGCTTTAGCTTCAGGCCATGCTGGACACCCACTTGAACAATCAACAGCCTTGGCTCTAGTTGGTCATGGCCAACCTCAGACCCTTCTGGACACCCACTTGAAGCATCCTCAGTCTCAGTTCTTCTGCTGGTTCACAGCTAACCTCTCTTTGCAATGAAGCTGCAAACGCTACGCAGCAGCAGCTCTCTCTGTACCTTCCTAAAAGCCACATTTTTTCCTTGCTGGATCAAATCTTAAGGCTCCACCTACACTTCCACTCTCACCCAGCCTTAATTCACACACCACTAAGATGCTTTTCTGGCCAGCTTCACCGCCACCTTTCCCTGGTGGTGATGGCCTGGGACTTTGACTGGAGTAAGAACTAAGGGCAGTGAAATGTTTATTCCTGAACTGTAAAGCAACCACTCTAAATACTTGTCCTCTTGCAAGCAGCATGCTCCAAGCCTGCCCCCACTCCCTGCCCTCCTGCAGAGCCAGCAGCTGACCTGGACTTTCTCGGCGATGAGCCGGTCCAGCCAGCCCGTGTCGATGCGGTTCTGCTGGAAGCTTTCTGTCTCCAGCAGCTTAATCAGGTACTCCACGGTGGTCCGGAAGTCCCCTCGGATGGACAGCTCCTTCAAAGCCACCACCATGTTTCTGGAAGAGACAGGAACTCCTCTCACCTACCCCAGAGCAACAGTAACCTGCAGGGGGTAGCCCTAGGTAGCTCCCTGTGCGCTGTTGGGGAAGAGCAGTCTGAAGGTAACAGGAGAGAAGTAGAGCCAGGCTCTGTGTGACATACTTGGGAATGGGCCAAGAGTCACAGAACCACAGAATGGGCTGGGCTGGAAGAGACCTTAAAGATCACCTAGCTCAAACCCCCTGCCATGGACAGGGACACCTCCAGATTGCTCAAAGCCTCGTCCCTACTGATTTTCCTCTATCTGCTGCTGGTGTGAACAAGATCAGCCCAGCCAGCCCCAGCTCTGAGACCAGGACTCCTCACTGCTACCATCATCCAGGCACCTGCCATGTGGCAGAAGGGTACATAAGACAGACAGATGTGGTCACCCCACCCAGAATGGAACAGAGGAAAGGCTCTGGGTAAAGAATGGCACAGATGAGAGGTCAGACCTCAGATGTTCCACACTACATGAGGACACTCGATGGTTTATAAATCACTCTAAGGCATAACGAGTTTCAGTGTTTGTCCTGTCAGAAGCCTTCCACCTGCTGTCACAGAGGGACTTCAGCACAGTGGTATCTGCTTCACACCCCAGCAGCAGGTATACAAAGCATGAATGGAACAGAAAAAAAAAAAATAAGAGAGTAATGCAAAAAGTGTAGAAATGTAGCACAGCACAGAGGGGCTGTGAAGCACAACAGGGTGAGAAGCCTTGGTGTGGGAAACAGGGTAAAGAGGGAGACTCCTTTTAGAACTCCTAGGAGCTTGCTTGTCCATGGCACTCTGGACCAAAACACAGGAACCGAAGCAAGTTCCAAGGCTCCAGGCCTGTTGTGCCTACTCACGAGATGGCTTCCTCGCGGTTCTCTCCCCAGGAGAAGCAGTGACCGAACTGGGAGTCGGCAAACTCGTGAAGCCCTCCTGCAGCAGCGACACTGAAATACCCCCAGACGTTCTTATTGCTGCGGAAGTTCAGCTCCTGCACTGTACCAGAACTGGGCTTAAACCCCTGTGAAGACAAACAGACATTGCTGTGCCTTCCAGAGAAAAGTGAAGAGTCCAGCACCAGGGAGGTCGTAGGAGGTCTGGAGGCAGAGCGGCTCCCAAACACGACACACAGGGAAGCTCAGATTGTGTCTAACCAGAGCCTACAGAAGGATCAGCTCAGGGGCACTGGGGAAGGATCCTTTCAGCTGCTGCCAGTTTCCAGGCAGAGCAGCAGGGACGCAGCAGGGGAACAGGCCGCAGCAGGCACTCACCTCGTCGGGGTTCTCGCTGGTGATGCGGGCGGCGATGACGTGGCCACGCGGGCAGGGCACCTGGGCTGAGTTCTCAAAGTCAATGGCTGCATCCCCCCACGGAGAGACTCCATACATCACCCGGATGTCCTTGATCCTGTGGAGGGGAATCCCCATGGCAATCTAAGGGAAACACAGCAACAACGACAACGCTAATCAAAGAAGCTAAGGCCGAGGGAGCTTCTCTCCTTGCAGCAGAGCAGCTCTTCCTGGGAGAAATCCCTCCCTGGCTGCCTGTGGGAGCTGTGCTGCAGCTAGCACACAGCCCTGTGTTCTGCTGACAGCCTTCTCCATCAGCACCCCTGGCGCATTCCTATGGCTCAGGACAGCTGAGCTCTGTGCAGTATCCACCTTAAGCCCTTCAGCCACTGTTTTCCACTGCCTGACTAAAAGGCCCCAGAGAAGGCTGGTCGGTGCCAGGTCAGCTGGGTATGGACACATGATAGGCCTGTTCAAAACACACTGAGGCACCAGGGAGACCAAGTCCGAAGAGGCAGAAGGTCCCTAATTGGTTATAGGAAACTGGAATTCTGCAATTACAGAGTGGAGAGGGCAAGCTGCAGAACTGGCAGGTTCATTGGAGTGGAGTCCTGCTGGTTCTGAGCTGGGATTATTTTTGCAGTCCCAGGTCAGAGAGGCTGAGCCTTAGCTTAACCACTGACCTCAGCTGGGTATCAGCCAGACACCCACAGACCAAAGACCAAAGTGCTTGCAATATCCATGTGCTTTTCCACAAAACTGCACCTGGCATCAGCAGCATGAAGAGCAGTGCCCAGACTGTGAGGAAAGCACCCAACCAGTTACAAAATTCCTGAAGCCTGGAAAAGAGACATGGAGGCTCAGGCCAAAGCCAAAGAGCCTCCTGACACAGTGAAGGTGATCCTGCTCCTGAGCAGCCTACCAGACACTACAGCTCAAATGTTTGTTTTTCTCTACCATCCATCCAATAAACTGCAAAATGAAAACAGCAGGGAGAAGAACAAGCCCAGAAAAAAGCAAGAGGGTAAGAGTGGGATGAGCCACAGCAGAAGCAGCAAAAGCTTTGTGCAGGATCCTTGAAGGATCTCCTTACTGTGGAGCTGAGCACAACAAAAAGCCAGAACTGCCACCCACTGCCATGACTTGAAAGAGCGATGAATCAGGACAAATTCTTGTCCACTTTGCTACCTCAGGTACCTGATCACCAGGCACAAATCCTGGTTTGTGGACAGGCTAAAGAGCAGGGACCTCTGCCAGGAGAAGGAAGGATCTGCCATGAATGAGGTGGAAGCAACTGCTGGGGACTGCCTATCAAAGCTAAAAAGCCCCAAGTCACTTTCTGAATTTCAAACACCTGCTGAACTTGCTGACAGCAAGAATCCAGCTGCCTGCTCTTTTTTCCCCTCCTCCTGTCAACAGAAGCTCTGGGAAGAGGCTGCTGTCCCTCGGGGGCAGAGTGGGCGATGCACTGCTGGCAGCTGGCACTGTGTTAATCTCACCACTGGCCTCAGAAGCCAACTTGTCTGACAAAGTAATTCCAGAGCTTAAAGCTGAGCTGCTCCTGGCCAGAGCTTGTTGGGACAGGCTTCTCTGCACACAGCCTTTCCTTAGCATTAGCTCTCCCACCTCAACGTTTTACTCCTCTGTTGCCTCCCTTCACACTGCTTGTGAAGGTCTACCCGAGCAGGAGAAAGAACCACAAAATGACCTCTCCTTGCTTCCCAAAGCAGCAGAGCTAAGTGGCAAAGTCTGACTCAGTGACACACTCACAGCAGCAGGAGTTCACCTGCACCCTGCAGTGGTGAATGAAGCTCTGCTTCAGCCACAGAAGATAAATCCCGAGCTGAGACAGCAGCAAAATGGGCTTCTGAGCTACCAAGGAGGAGGTGTGGGGGAGTCAATACCATCCATCTGCAGACAGCCATGTCCAGCAGAGCTCTCCAACACCTTCTCTGCCTTCTCTCCTCCCTCAGCACCAAGATCCAGTTGGCTGCATCATGCCAGATGTGACCCAGCTCCACAGAGCCTGCTGTGACTCAGACAAGAGCCTGCTGAGGCTTCAGCAGAACAGGTTTGTCATGCTCAGGCTTCAACATATTTCAGCTTGAGCACCTGAGAGCCAAGGAGCACCAGGCCCAGGCTCCTGACTCACCTGGAGCTGTGCTGCAGGCAGGTTGACATCAGCAACCATCTCTGTGCAGGGGTGCTCCACTTGCAGGCGGGGGTTCAGCTCCAGGAAGTAGAAGCTGCCGTCCTGGCTGTACAGGTACTCCACGGTGCCCGCGCTCACGTAGCCAACCATCTTGGCAAGCTTCACTGCACACTAGGACACAGGGCAAGAAGACAGGCTGGGAATTCCAAGCCCATTGCTCCCTTACCTCTGCTCTGCTCACCCACCCCACCTTCTTCAGACATTCCAAAAGCTTGGCCCAGATCCAAGAACTGCTCCAAGCAAAGCACTGGGCACAGGAGTTTTGGTTTCCACTTTACTTCGGTCACCATTCACAGGGGGCAGAGCTTGCAGCAGCTATTTATAACACCCAGCATTAGACAACAGATACAACCTCAGCAGTTTGCTTTTGATATGACGATGAAGACTGAGAATCACAGAATCATTTTGGCTGGAAAAGCCCTTTCAGGTCATCCAGTTCAACCATTCTCCAACTCTGCCAAGGCTGGTGCTAAACCATGGCCCTCGGCACCACATCTCTGCATCTTGTAAACACCTCCAGGGACGGGGATTCAACCAACTCCCCAGGCAGCTTATTCCAGTGGTTGAGAACCCTTTTGATCAAAAAGTTTCTTCTAATGTCCAATCTAAACCTCCCTTGGTGCAACCTGAGGCAGTTTCCTCTAGTCCCACCACTTCTTGCTAGGGAGAAGAGACTAACTCTGACCTGGCTCCAAGCTCCTGTCACGGAGTTGTAGAGTACCAGGTCTCCCCTCAGCCTCCTCTTCTCCATAAAGCCCATTTAAAGCAAACTTCCTCCTGGTTTTGGGGTGCCTGCCTTTTGACAGGAGCCCTGCAGCTGCTGGTCAGGACATGCTGGGCTCAGGCTTGGAAATGCTAAGTGATGCCCACACCAAGAGCCACACACACAGCCCCACGCTGCTCCCTTAGAGCACACACACACCTCCTTGCGACGCCAGAGCCAAAGGCCCTGCCTGTGGAGCCAGCCAGAGACAGTCTCACCTGCTCCATGTGCTCGAAGACCACGGAGGTGGCGATGGAGGCTGGCGCCTCCTCGATGATCTTCTGGTGGCGGCGCTGGATGGAGCAGTCGCGGCCGAAGAGGGAGATGGCATTGCCATACTGATCCGCCAGGATCTGCACCTCCAGGTGCCGTGACTGCTTGGCCAGCCTCATCACAAAGATGGGGGAGCCTGGCACCTCTGCTTGGACCTACGGCACGGAGAGCAGGCAGACAGCAGGCAGACAGCAGGCAGACAGCAGGCAGCCTGCCAGCAGTGCCTGCCTCGGCGCCAGCAGTGTTTCAGCAAGGAACATCCAAACTTCCCCTGGGCCACCTGAGGCTGACAGACTGCACTGGCTTGGAAGGGACCCTCGAAGCTTCCCTTGTCCAACCCCCTGCAGCCAGCAGGGACACCTGCAGCTGGAGCAGAGCTGGCTTGTACGTAATGAGTGTCATCTGCACTCCGCTCAGCTCTCCTCCATCACCCATAAACTAAGCAGGCCTCACGTCCCTCAGTATGTTTGAGGCACACTGCAGATGCCCTCCATTATTCAGCAGCTCCAGCAATGTTTGGGCATTTGACAGCTGTATTGGATCCACAAACACACTGAAATTCTAACACCACCCTGAGCTCATGAGCCAAAGCAGCTGAAGGTGTACAGTGTGCACACTTCTGCAGACAGTGGTCTCAGAAGCACTCAACCTGAACATTAAGAACAAGACAGAACAGTGGCAAAAGTTACCTGTCTGAATAGGTTGGGGAAGTCATCTGCATTGTTAACTTTCCTAATTCCTTTTCCTCCTCCTCCTTCAGAAGCCTTGATCATGACAGGGTAGCCAACCTCCTCAGCAGCCTGCTCCAGAGGCAGAGACAAACACGGGTGAGCACAAAGCACCAGCAGAGCCGAGGAAAAGGTCACTGTGCCCTGCTGAGCTGCACCCAAGCTTCCATGTCTGTGTCTACTTAGCAACCAAGACATGAATGGAGTAGCAATCAAGGATTCCAGCCTGAGAGGGTGCCTGACCTCAGAATAGCCAGCAGTGATTTTGTGCCTACGGAGAACTGGAGGTGCTCACCAAAGCTTTTGTCAGGGCAGCACCCTGGTAAATTACAACCCCACGGAGAAGCTTCTGTGGAACACAGAAATCACTGGGCTGGGTCACGTGGAATAATCACATCCTCTGCCCCCTCTCTTCACAAAGGGAACCTCCCAGACCCTGCATTTTGCCAGGACTATGTCTTACTCACAAACCTGCCTCAGAAAGAAACTTAAAAAAAACATTAGATCAGTTGTGATGCTCTGGGTCAGATTAAAAGCATCTTCCTCCTGCATCAGAAACCTCTAGCGTTTGGTCCCACATTTTATCTCTTTCTCCTAAATCTCACCTAATTCTGCAGGCTGGGCCCAAAGATCAGGTGGGAAAGATCACTGCCCAGTTTCCTAGTCTCAGTGCTGTGAGTCTGACAGTCTAGTTCTAGCCTGTACTGCCACTAAGGAGAACCGAAAGCTCAGCTCCCCCCAGGTGTGCATGCAGCAGCAGCTCCAAGCCCTCCAGGCTCTCCCCAGGTGTGCATGCAGCAGCAGCTCCAAGCCCTGCAGGCTCTCCCCAGGTATGCATGCAGCAGCAGCAGCTCCAAGCACCGCAGGTTCCCACAGGTGTGCATGCAGCAGCAGCTCCAAGCCCTGCAGGTTCCCACAGGTGTGCATGCAGCAGCAGCTCCAAGCCCTGCAGGTTCCCCCAGGTGTGCATGCAGCAGCAGCTCCAAGCCCTGCAGGTTCCCCCAGGTGTGCATGCAGCAGCAGCTCCAAGCCCTGCAGGCCTGCAGCCACCCACCCGCAGGCCATCGTCTGCGTCCTTGACGTAGCCTTTCTCGTACAGCTCCTGGGGGACGTTCAAGATGCGCTTCTGAAGGTCATTCTCCTGCCAGTCCACCCGAAGACCTGAAACACAAACAGCATCTTAGCTCATTCTGCTGCCAGGGCCAGTGAGGACTCACACCTCAGACACTGGGGACCAAACAGCAATCACAGTTCCAGAAGGTGCCCAGATAGTTCTGGGGTGGGGATCAGAGCTTCTGATCTAGCAAACCCTAACCCACTTCATCTACCTCCTGCAGTTGCGAGGAACAGGTTGTTGCTGGAAGGGAGAGAGGTCTGGTAAGGAGCAGTTCAGGGAGCTGGGGCTGTTCTGCCTGGAGAAGAGGAGGCTGAGGGGAGACCTCATTGCTCTCTACAGCTACTTGAAAGGAGGCTGGAGCCAGGTGCGGGGTGGTCCCTTCTCCCTAGTCTCAGCTGATAGAAGGAGAGAAAATGGCCTGAAATTGTGCCAGGGGTGGGTGAGGTTGGAGATGAGAAAATTTCTTTTTGCTGCAAGAGTGGTCAAGGACTGGCACAGGCTGCCCAGGGAGATGGTGGAGTTCCCATCCCTGGAGGTGTTCAAGAAACCTGTGGCCATGGCACTGGGGGACAGGGTTTGGTGGCCATGGTGGTGTTGGGTTGGTGTTGGACTGGATGGTCTTGGAGACCTTTTCCAAGACAAACAATTCTGTCATTCCAGAATTCACAGCCTTCTGGAAGTGCAGAGAGCTTCCCTGGGTGTGTGCTCCAGACTCCACAGGCTGTGCAGCTCCACACAGCTCTTGCAGCTGCACTCTCAGCCTAGCAGCATCTTACACAACTCCTAAACTTTGCCTGACATCCCCACACAGGTCACAGTGACTGTGCCTAAGCCTCAGGGAATAAAGAACTGAAACTCTAAACAAATGCAGCATCTCTTGGAGAGCTTTTTGTGCAGAGTGGAAGATCAGTGTGATGCTGACAAGCAGAGCAATTCCTCCTCACCACTGCCGCTCCAGGGCAGCGTTGGGATCCCTGCAGTCTGAGCCACTATCGACGAAGCAATTTTATCTCCTAAGGCCCACATGGCTTGGCTGGGAGGACCTGCAAAGAGCAAAACCAGTGCATGAGGGAGACACAAGAGATAGCAGACATTAAGGAAGTGTCCAGAAGCCTAATTAAGCTCCACATAAGAGACACAAACAAAGCCCCCAGCAGGGTTGCTGCACACATCTCCGCTGGGATGAATCAGCAAACAGCCTGCAGGGCTTTTGTCCAGGAAGGAGGAAAAGGCAACTGAAGCTACACCAGCACAACCACAGACACACCACAGCTCGGTCACTGCCCATCCAGTTAAAGCAGTCTTGGCACACCCAGCTTGCAAGCACCACTGCCTGTCCATGTGTCCTTGAGCCTGCTCTCACAGGGGTGGCAGGTCCTGATAAACCTGTCTCCAGTTTTAAACACGTGTCCAAAACCTCACCCACTGCTCAGACCCATGAGGCTGTGCAGATGAGATTTACTGCATCAAACACCTCCAGCACCAAGATCCCAAACTTCAGGTACTGCCCACAGAAACTCCATTCCTTCCATAAAACTGAACTGCAAGCACCTTTCAAATGACAGCAGGGACAGCAACCTGCTCCGATTTTGTACCTCCCAATACTCAGCCACGCTGGGGAAGCTGGGAGAAACAGGAGCTGTTTCCCAGCACACACTTAACCCCCAGCTAGCTCCTTTAGGCTCCATGCCTGGGAGCAGCCTGCGCTGGCAAACAGCAGACTCCTGTTCTGAACACAGCATCGGTCTTGCCCTTGCAAACCATACCTCAGGGCTGTAGGATTTTCTGTCTCACTAAGTCTACTCATCTTGAAACAAGGCCTAGACATCAGCTCAGAAGCACAGATCCTCACCCATGAAAGCAATCCCATTTTTGTGGAGAAGTTCTGGCAGCTTCGGGTTCTCAGAGGCATGGCCCCAGCCAGCCCACACAGCCTGCAGAAGAAAATCCCACAGTTCATGCTTTGTTCTTGGGGAACAAGCAAGTGAGCAGAAATGGAAAGTATCCAGGTCCTTCAGCTCTTTCCTTTCCCCACTGAAAACAGCTCCAGAACACCCGTAAGCCAGAGTAGCCTCCTGAACTACTTCATTTAAAGGGCTGGAGTCTTGCAGCTTGTAGACAAGACAAAGGTAGCTGCTGTAGCCAGCACCTGGAGAGGAGTTAAGTACAGGGAAGTGAAAGGAACCTTCCATGTCCTGCAGATACTCACACTAGGAAAAGCACTGCACTGTGATGTGCACTGCCTCGTGGTGCTACAACAGGTTTGATTTCCCCTTCTCTGGCCTGTCTTTTTCCCCAGACACAAGTCAGTGTCTAAGCAGACAATGCTCAGTGCCTCCTCCCATTTGCAAAACTTCCTTTGGACTTCTCACCTGCACTGGAATCCTCTTAGCAATATCAAGAATGAGCTCCACATTTGCATAGTTGTTGTTGTTGGGTCCTCCTGGAACCGGGACATAGTGATCTGCCATTTTGATGTACTCTGCAGACACAAAGAAGGGCTCCTTAGGATTGCAGCTCTAAGAAATGCAACTTGCTCTAGAACTCCTAAAGCTACAGCACTGGAAGTACTTCATCTCCCCCCAGGGAAGTCCTCCTCAACAGGCTGGTAGCTAGGGATAGGATGACAGAAAATCATCCAGGGGAGGTTTAGTTTGGGTATTGGGAAAAATTTCTTTGCTTCAAGAGTGGTCAGGGACTGGAACAGGCTGCCCAAGGTGGAGTCACCACCTCTGGAGGTGTTCAAGAAGTGTGCAGATGTGATGTTTTAGGATGTAGTTTACTGGTCATGTTAGGTAGGTTATGGTTGGATTCCATGAGCATAAAGGGTCTTCTCCAACTGTAATGACTTCATGACTCTATCTGACCTCTTGCATCCTTGCAGGCACCCAGGTCTGTCCAAGGAGGAAGCTGTGCCCCTTCCCTGGCCTCTACAACTCACCTGCATTTGCTTTCAGGTCCTCAGGAGTCACCATGACAACGAATCTGATTGCCCGCTCGTTGCGGAACATCTCGTAGGACCAGCGGCGGATGGACCTCATGCACTTCACTGCTGCAATGCCATTGTTGGCTATCAGCACCTGAGTGTATGAGAAACAGGGAGGAAGTTCAGCTGACAGCACAAAACAGTCATGGAAACAGCTTTTTGCTCTGCACACTTTCTTCCCAGTCGTGTGGCTGTGTGGTTCCATCGCCCAGCATGCGCCCCAGCGAGAGCACCGTGGGGCCCATCCCTCAGCTCGACACCCGCCCTGGCCCAGCCACACCAAGTCAGGACCTCAGGAAGAAGCTCTTTACTGTGAGGGTGGTGGAACACTGCAACAGGTTGCTCAGGGAGGTGGTGGAGGCCCTGACCCTGAAGACATTCAAGTCCAGGCTTGGTGGGGCTCCAAGCAAATGAATCTTGTTGGGGATGGCCCTGCTGACTGTGGGGGGGTTAGCCAAGATGGCTTTCAGAGGTCACTTCCAACCCAGCGCACTCCAGGATTCTGTGGTTTTCCTGTACTATGCCTCATTTGGACTAAGGAAGAGCAGGTCCAAGGGCAGAGGACACATGAGAATAAGGATAACAAGTAGCTATAGCTGGGAGGAAGCACTTCCTCCATCAGACGATTCTCTGTCTCCAAACACACTTCCATTGTGGCTTTTCCAGTCTGCTCCCGTGGCACCTATCTCTAAAGCCTTCTGCATCAGCAGAGTGCTCCAGCCCACCCTGTCCCACCAACCCAGACAAGCTGGGTGCTTACACACACAAAATAAAACAAGCACAGGAGGATTAAGGGCAGGAGCACAACTTGCAAGTCCAAGAGCATCAGTATTTTAGGATCTGCAGTGCAGAGCCTCAGAGAGAGAGAAGTTAAGAGTTGGAGGAAGGCACAGGAGGCAGCATGCTGAAGCCAGCAGTCAGCAACTCACCTTCTCAATGACTTTGTTCCCCCCAAAGCGAGTAACAAACTCTGCTGGAGAGGCCACGGTGAAGTCTCGCTGTACGTCCACCTTCTTCCTGTCCCGGCCTTGTTTCACCAGGTGCAAGCCAGACATGCTGGGCCTGGGGACATGGGTGGGAGACAGAAGCAAGCAACTTGGCAGGGCAGATGCACACAAACTGAGGAGATGTCAGCAGTCTGTCAAGATCCCCTTGCCCGCATTCAGAGTTTCACAGATCACATCAGGTGGAAGGGACCCTCCAAGGGCATCTCATCCAAGCCCCCACACTCAGTAGGGACATCTCCAGCCAGAGCAGGCTGCACAGGGCCACAGCAAGGCTGGTCTTGAATGTCTGCAGGGATGGGGCCCCAAGCACCTCCCTGGGCAGCCTGTGCCAGTCTCTCCCCACTTCACTGTGCAGAACTTCCTCCTGATGTCCAACCTAACTCTGCCCTGCTCCCATTTCAAACCACTGCCCTTGTCCTATCCCCCCACAGACAAGCAACTTCTGGCCTCCAGACCACCACAGCCTTGGTCCTCAGCATTTACAGGACTGACTCTGGTTTGTGACCTTCCAGTCCTCTCCCAAAGCCAGGGCATCTGCAGAAGTCCCAGTGCTAGTAGCAGAAATTGATTCAGATGTATTCACTGTGTCTCACTGCCTCACACAGCACAAGGCTCCACCATGCTGCTTTCAGCTCACCCAGGAGAGCTGACAACAGAGTTCTCTGGCTGTGGTAAAACAGCAAACACATCTCCACGTGCAAATGGGAGACTCTGTCCCTGGCTACTGAAAATCATTTTCCAAGATCAATCATTTTGCACCACTCAGTCTTTAATATCTTCCTCAAAGCTTCTCAGTGCTAGAGGACAAATTGGTCCTGTTGCTGCTGCTCCCTGCCCCGCTGCCCCGAAAGCTACCTCTGTGTCCACCGAGATCAGCTCCGTGCTCTGCCACCCCCTTCTGTGTGGGACAGGGTCAGTCATTCCCCTTTCTTCTGCTCCAGCTTCCACAGCCTGTCAGGGATCAATCCCTTTGCAGGCACTACAAGGCCTGATCTGCCAAAGCTCACAAAGCTGAGATGAGAGCAGAGACTCAGAGGTCTGCTCCCCGCAAGTGCAGCGCCCAGGGTGCAGCAAAGGAGCTTTGGACTTCCAAGCCCCCGAAGCTTCACCTCGGCTGCCATCCCACACTTTGCCACTCTTACTCTACTGAGTGTGCTCTCTGCAGCACATACACACTGTGCTCCTCACTGCCTCCCCACTGTGTCCTCACTGTGCTCCTCACTGCGCTCCCACCCGTGCCCCACACAGGATTCACAGACTCACGCAATGGCTTGGGTTGGGACCTCAAAGCTCCTCCAGTTCCAAGCCCCTGCCATGGGCAGGGACACCTCCACCAGCCCAAGCTGCTCAAGGCCTCATCCAGCCTGGCCTTGGACGCCTCCAGGGAACCTCTGCTTAACCTTTCTGTAGGGAGCAGAGGTTTTGGGAGGGTTATTTTAAATACCCTGGAAAGACCCAGCAGCCCCGGGGGGGTCAGTGCCACGGCAGCATGGCCTGCCCCCAGGAGCCTCTGGCCTAATCAGCTGCTGAAGCACTGCAGCCATTGAGCAACTCCACCGGGAACTGGGATGGGATGCAGCAGAGAGTGACTGGAATTGCTGGGGGAGGGCACAGAGAGAGAACCGAGGAGAAGCCAAGCCAGGCACAGCACCTGGAGGACCCTTTACAAACACAGCAACCAAGGTCACGTAGCATGAGAGCTGCACCTGCAAGGTTCTCTGCCCAGGAGAGGCTGGCAGCATCTGGCCTGAAGGAGCTGCTGTTGGCAGTGCCCAAGGAGGCCTGGCAGGAGACTCCCCAGCCCCCCAGGCTGCCTCAGCACCACGGCACGGGCTAGAACGACTCACCCACCTGGGGCACAGACCCTCCTCAGCTCCTCCCCAGGGGCTCAGGAACCCCACAGGCCATGACCCTGACTGAAAAGTGTGATGGTGACAGAAGCCCTGAACAAACTGCAGCCAGTGCCTGGGTTCCATTCGGGTTCTTCCCTGAGCCATGTCTCCTAGGAGCGCTCGCAGGGCTCACGCAGGCTGCACTCTGCCCTGCATGCCCACGGGAGCCATCCTGGCCCTCAGCATCCAGCACAAAGTACCCACAGTATGCCAAATCCTGCTGCAGTCAACCAGGAACTGTGCTAGAAGGAATGGTGATCCTTCAGGCACAGCACCAGGCCACAAGCACATGCAGAGCACCAAAGAGGATGGGACAGATCCTACCCTGCCTCCCCAGACACAGCATTTGCTGTGGCTGGGACATCTCCTGGGGCACAACCCTGACTTTGTGAGGGTTCCCAGAACAGCAAGAGAGCAGCTTTACAGCACTGGAAATTCAGCCCCTCTGCTGGGTGCTAACACAGCTGCCTCCCTCTCCCACAGGACAAATTGCCACGATGATGGAGAACTCAGAGTCCTACACTGCTGAGTTCAACTTGGAAGTGAAAACCTCTTCTGAGCACAGCGAAGGAAACTGTGAAGCAACGCATGAAGCCAAGAGTGGGACACATAAAGGTAACAGATCAATAGGGTGACTCAAAAGCACTCTAGAAGCCCTGATGTCTCCCTCCCAGTGACAATTTGGGACATCTACAGCTGTAACTGGGTCAGTCCCAAGTACTTCCAGTCTGGTAACTTGTCTCAAGGAAGAGCTGCTAGCTCAGATCCAGGCAAGGGCATAAGAACAAGTCAGGTGTGCAGAGGATGCTCCCCTCTGCACTTTCCCTTCCTCCAGCAAGCTGCACTCCCAGAGACACGAGGGAGAGTTCCTCATGAGCAAGAGTTCACAAACTGCTGTGATAACCTCAGCCCAGGAATTCCAGGACAGAAGCCAACAGGCAAGGGAACAAGGGAAGCTGCAGCTGAAGCTGAACTTCTACTAACTGTTCAAAGAGGGCATGGCAAGGAACAAGCAAAGTGCCACAAGTGGGACAGGTTATTCATGGCAGGTTTATTAAAAGCAGTCTCAACAAAAATAAGGGAAAAATCAAAATCCCAGGGTCACAAGCTGTCAGCTTGTATGGAGAGGGACCACCCTACCAAGTTGGAACTGCCACACACATAAAGACGGTGCTATGGATAAAAGCTCAACAAAACCAGAGATTCACCATCCAGACGCTTGCTTCTAAGCCAGCAGACACATCCAGATAGGCACAGTGTCTGAGCCACTGCAGCTCAGCTTCATTTCTGACAGCAAGCACACCAAGAGCATCGCTGCTAGCACCCACAGGCTGCACAGCACAACTAGACCAGGAGGGTTATTGTTGCTGCAGGGTAAGGTGAGGCAGAAGCTGGCTAGCAAGGAAGGCAGAACAGCAAGCTCTAAACAAAGCAGATCCCCTGCTGAGCTGGTAACTCTCAGCCCTATTAACCCTCAGGTCCCAGCTGCAGTGTTTTCATCAGGTCGCAGCTTCCAAAGCTCCTCCTTCAGACTTCATCCAGGTTAGTGGCTGTGCAGCATCTCCAACTCTTTTAGCCCTGCTTCCCCCTAAGCTGCATCCCAGCATCCCTCCAGCAGACTGCATGCACAGATACCGCCCAGTAACTGCTGAGGCTTCGGAGGACAGAACTGGCACGGAAAGAGATGGGTTTGCATTTGCAGCAGTGCCAGCTCCTGGCTGCAGACACCCACAGCTGTGCCTCTTACCTTTGCAGCATGTGGTACCTCATTTCCTGACCCTGCTCTGCAGAGTCCTCCATGCTGTCTCACTGAAGGAATTCACAGATTTCAGGCTTGCTTAGCACTCGTCTAGTGGAGCTGCTGCTATTTTTTTCCAATACTGCAGCTCATGACCCAGCAGGAGGAAGCTGCAAAGAGACCCCTGCACTCATGCAGCTCTCCCTGAGGCTGTGGCACTTCTCAGATTGCTTCAGTCTTTTAACCTTTGTCCCCTGCTTTCCACCACCCCTCTCCCTGTCACTCTTCCTGTGACGCAGCATGCACAGGGAGGGCAGCAGCTTCCCTCTTCTGCATTCAGAGGAAAGCAGCTGATCGGAAAAGAGAGAAAATGATCTACAGGTTACGTAATCAGGCTCAGCACACGCACAGAGCACTGCTGCAGCCCTGCCCGCAGCCACGGGCAGCCCCCGCTGCCATCCCGCACCCGGGGTGCCCACACGGCTGCCCCAGGCGCAGCCCATTCCGCTGGCTGCTCCGCTGTGCCAGCCACCTCCGCAGCTCAGCCTGGCAGGGACAGGGCCAGCCTGGCCCGGGGATTCGATCAAGGTGGAGGGGAGGTGCCACGGAAAGCGTGCTCGGGGTTGCAGGGAAAAGAAGCCAGAGGCACGGTTTGTACAGGCATGCACACTGCAGGGCTGACACAGGACAAGAAACGGCACTGGACACCAGCTGGGAGAGCCAGGACAAGACACTCGAGCTTCCCGTGCCTGCTTCTCCACCCATAAAACCGAGAGATCACCGCAAGCACTGCGAGAACAGCTCCCAGGAGAGGTGCCACAGCGCTGCGGCGTCCTGTACAGCACCAGAGGAAGGATGCATTGCTTGAGCTCGATGACCTTAGAGGTCTCTTCTAACCTTGATGATTCCATGGCTCCGTGAGCGGAGCTCAGTGTAGAGCACCTGCGAAAGCGAACTGCAAATCTCGGGGAGGGAAAGCATAAACAAGAGAGAGGACTGCAGCGGCGCAGCGCTGGGCAGAGCGGCGCAGGAACGGGGCACGGCAAGGCACCGCTGACCGCGCTGAACCGCCACTGCTCTCGTCTGAGGCACACGCCAAGGCTCTGAGCCAAAGTCGGGCAGCCCCCCCGGGGGGAGCACCCCAAAAAAGGAGCAAGTCGCCGGAAGTGTCACACGGGCACAGAGACAGTCTGCAACCTTGAGCCCCAAGGGCAAGGAGAGGGAACCCAGAATAGCGCAGGCGATAGCAGCAACACTGCGGGCAGCAGGCACCGGCGAGTGCCATGTGCGAATAAAGTGCAGGCCGGCAGTTCTGTGGGCATCCAGCTGCTGCTGGCACTGCCAGAGGAAGGACAGAGGGCACAGCGACACTCTGTGGCAGTGACAGAGGCAAGGCAATGGGATCTTGCCCGGGCGGCAGAGAGAGGCACCAGGGGAAGAGCAGAGCTCAGCCAAAGATCCCATCCCTAGAGCTGCGCAGCCACTAAGTGCCTGCCCCTCCTGCCAGCCTCTGCAGAGCTCCTCAAGCCACTCAGCTACAAAGCACACCGGAGAGCTCCCATTTCATTCTCTTTGAAACCGAAGAAGGGGAGAAAAAGTAACTTCTTGAAGTGTTTTCTGGCTCCACCTCGAGAAGCGTCCACTACACCTTCTCACCCCGCCGGGTACAGAGCCCCCTGCTCCCAGCCTGCTGCAGAGGGCTTGGGGTCCCTACCCCTCTCCCCAGCCCAGCTCAGGCTGCTCTCCCAGGTTCTCCAGACTCCCGTTCCCCTTAGCTCCGCAGAAAGGCTGCCACAAAGCCACCATTTCACCAGCTCCAACCCAGCCATCAGACGGGCAAAGAACTAGGAACCTACAGCCTCTGCTTGACAAAGCCTGCATCGATCTCCCTGCTGGTCACTTAGGGGAGACCAGCACAGCCCAGCCGCCACCTGGGGACTCTACAGTATGTCTGGTTTGGGTACAAAATGCTGCATTCAGTCACTCACAACAAAACCCTCGCATCGCCCTTGGCTCCGTGAGATTTCCTCCCGTTCTGCTCCCGCGTTCAGAGTGACATTTACAGACAGCGTAACCAAAGTTCTGCTTCTCAAGGCTGGTGACAATGGCTCCCCGAGCACTGGCCTCTGCTCCACTACACCCACCCACAGTCCTCACTCCAGCCGGTTCTGCCCACTGTAGCTGCAGAAACCAAACCCCACAGGTACGCGGAGCTCAGTGTCAGAGGAGCAGCTTCAGCGTTCCTCTGCCTTCCACCGGCTGAGCTCACTGCTGGGAGATCCACAGGCAGGGCTGCTGCAGCACCCGGACCAAAGCTGCCACCCAAGGATGGTCTTCTGATGCAAAACTCACAGCTCCCTGCACACGCACAGCAACCCTGCACACGCACAGCTCCCTGCACATGCACAGCAACCCTGCACACGCACAGCAACCCTGCACACGCACAGCAACCCTGCACACGCACAGCTCCCTGCACACGCACAGCTCCCTGCACACGCACAGCTGCTCCTGCACACGCACAGCTCCTCCTGCACACGCACAGCTCCCTTCACACTCGCAGCTACACTGCACACACACAGCTCCCCCTGCACACTCCCAGCAATGCTTATTTTCTAAACCGACTCAGAACCCAAACAGCAAACAGCCTGTGCTAACCGTCCCCCTCCTCAGAGCCCCGGCCTGCTGCAGACGAAAGGAAAGCCTGCAGGGTTCTCTGCTGTCCCGGCCTCCAAGGGAAGCAGCACACACCTGCCAGCCACACACCTGCCGCACATCGCAGCCAGGAGCCTGCACTGATCTCAGCGCTGGAACATGCCAAGTGCTGCCGGTGCTGTAGCTGTGTGCTCCACAGACAGGGCTGCATGAGCTGCTCCTCTGAAAGCAGCCTCGAGGAGCTGCAGCTCACACACACACCCCTGAGGAAGGATTTTTTTTTTCTCTTTCCTCTGCATTAGGCCTGTAAAGGGTGTGGAGGGCAGCGCTCTGCAGCCTCAGCAGCCGTTTGGGCTTTGTGCTGTGCCAATATGTGAGGTGCTGTGAGGATGAAACTCATCTGCACGCTGAGCCTCCTGCCAGCAGCAGCATCCCTGAGACCTGCTCTGCTCTGAGATCTGCTCTGCTCTGAGATCTGCCCTTGCAACCTACTTCACACTGAGTTACAGAATCCAAGAGTGCCAGGTTGGAAGGGACTCCCTCTGACCTTTCTAGGTGCTGCTGTGGTTGAAAGGAACTGGCCCCAGCAGCCTGTCGAGCTGAGTCTTCAAACTGCCCACTGTAGGGGACTCCACTGGGACACTTCTGCTGGGACAACTGATCCCAATCAGACTGTCCCCAGCAGTACCTTGTCCCTGTCCCACTCATCTTTTCCATGGCACTCCTTGTACAAAGAGTCCCCATGCTCCAGGCAGCCACCCTTTCTGTACTGGTCCATGGCAATAAGGTCTCCCCAAGCCTTCTCTTCTCCAGGCTGCACACCCCTAGCTCTCAGCTTCCCCTCACAGAGCAGCTCTGCCACAGTAGAGTAAGCACAAACGTGCACCATCCAGCAAAGCAGCACCAAACTCTGCAGCTGGAGCAAACAGATCCTGTCCTGGTTAGCAGCAGTCTGGAGCTGTTCAGAGCCAACTTCTGCCTGTGACTGTAAAAGAGCAGAGCAGCTGGCCTGATGCAGAGGCTGCCAGAAGCCAGGGCTTCGGCCTGTAAACCCAGATCCAAGGAGCCTGCACTCAGCTCTGACAAGAGGATTCCAGGAACTTAAATAAGGGATGCAGCCCAAACAACAGTGCAGCTCTCTCCCTCCTGGCCATGCAGCTCCTCCACCATGCCACCAAGCAGGGCTTAGCCCAGAGCAGTGACTTTCTGCTCAGTGAGCAGTGGTTTCTAAGCAGCACAGCCCCAACTGGCACAAGCTGCTCAGACTCCTCTCAAACAAGCAAGTTCCAGCAGCTGCAAGGGTGTAGCTCTGCAGTGCTGAGACATTTGTTTGTCTGATGTTGTCTTTCCCTGACCCATGCAGCTGCCTTCTACCTGCCGTGCTGGATGCACTCTACACCAGACCATACCCACTGGGTGCACAGACCCCACTGGTGAGCCTTGCAAGGCCCAGAGCAACACCACAGTTGTTATTTTGGGAGGGAATCTGAGGATTTAAGGCCCAGTGAGCTCCTCTGGGTCACACACTTATGTGCTATGGTCAGAACCACTCCACCACTGAGGCTCTTCAAAGACCCCATTCCCTCAGACTGTTCCCAGGTATTCTGCATTCAACCTTAGCAGCCTCATGCTCAACAAGCTTCCAACCTCCTGTGTGCTCCAAGTCCCTTCCTTCTTCAAATTTATCTTTCGGAACCCATTTCTTCATAATTTCTTTCCACTTAGACCCAAGGGCACCCAAATTTCACCCCTCAAAACCACCCACTAAATCCAAACGCCAATTGAAATCAATAGCCACATGTAGGTGGAATTGATATCCACACTCCAGCCCTAGAGCTACAGAGTACTCTAAGATCTTGCCTTTGATGTCCTTGTGAAGTACAAAATTCCACATGTTCTAACAGTCTCCAGGTCAAGCCCCACCAGCTAGAGAAAAACTGACAACAACAACAGCAACAGACAGCTCTGCAGCTGAGAGCAGAATGGAATTCTTTGGCCTCCTCACCTCAAATAGGTTTAATGACACTTCCTCTTTTCCCAGACTTGTGGCAAGGCTGCATCCATTGGCAGCTTCTGCTGCTGCCCCTGAAGGGACTCAAGCACCAGTGGAGTCTGCAGACAGATTTACCTTTGGATGCCTTTGCTCCTTGGGTGACAAGTGAGGGCAGTCAGTGAAACACAGGAGGGGCCCTGGAGCACTCTGACAGCACAAAGCACACTGCAGGATGCTGCCAGTCAGGAACAGTAGCTAAGTGAGGAGGAGACACTGTCAGGGCTGTGGCATCTCAGCCACCTCATTCATCTCTGCAAAATCTCCCTAAAATCACTGCCTTCAGAGGTGCACTAATCCAGAGGCTCCCAGGTCGGCCGGGGTCAGAATGCTTGTTACAGCCAAATGAGAACACTGCTGCTTCTGGGAGGTGTGCAGATGGAAATCCTCCAACGTGCATCTATTCACTACACAGCACTCAGGGCAGAAAACCTTTCACAGGTGGTCAGCAGGAGCAGGAACAGCAGGAGCCCAGGACGCCTCCCAAGCTTCCCTTTCCCAGCAGGCACAGAAGGAAATTCATCTTTTTGCTCCAAGTGGCTGAGTTCAAAACAAGAACCACAACATTGCTCACTGGCAGCAGTGGTACCGGAAAGGAAGGAAATCCTCTCTCTTGGCAGGGCTGCCTTGAAGATGCCCTACTTTATTTCAGTGACTTGCAGAAAGATGCCACAGCATCACTCCCCCTGCTGCTGAGCCAGCAGCAGCTGATCACACGCAGCAGAACATGTCTCAGCCAGCAGCCTGCAGCTCCAGGTTCATTTAGAGCCTTCTGGTCCCTCAGGTGCAAACCCAAACAAGCAGCCCTACACAAAAACCTGGCAGGACCATGGAAACTGGTAGCACAGGCAGCAGAGCAAGGAGAGACTTCAAGTCCAGCAGCAGCCCCACAGGCAGGCCTCAGGCAGAAAGCCTGGGATGGGAAGGAATCAGTCCAGCAAGGGAGAAATCCTGCTGGATGCAGCTGGAGCAGCCTTGCAGACATGGGCACAGCCTTGCAGGGCCCTGCACATGTTTGTGCAGAACCCCAGAGCAGCACTTACAGTGCCACATCAATGCCCCACACTGTGAGCTCCCAACCACAAGCAGCTGGACTGGAAAGGAATTTTTTACACTCAGAACAAGCTCAAAGGGATCTGTTATTACTTTTAGCACTCTGTGCTGTCACCCCATGACCAGTTTCTAAGCAGGCATCTGTCCTGGTGCCAGGCAGGGCATACTCAGCACTCTGCTGCCCAGACTAAAACTGAGGCCTCCTTCCAAAACCCCTTCAGTAGATGACCACTTCCTCTTAAGCACCTGAGGAATTCACTGAGGCTATTTAGTGAGAAGTCTAAATCGTGTTAGGTGCTAAGGGGTAAAGTCTGTGTGGGTTTAGTACCAGGAGCAAGAGCTGAGCTGCTTCCAAGAGCCTGGCATCCCCCCGTGGATGCAGGGGCACTGTGACTGCCTGCTCCCACCTCGCTGCTTGTGAAACCAGAGCCCTGCTGCACAAACACCACAGGACAGGCAGGGTTCGCTGTGTCAAATCCTTGATTAAAATAGCAGACACCACGTCTGAAGCGAGGGCTTAAGGTTAGCAATAGTCAAGGACAATTTATTAAACAAAGCAGACTCAGAGAGCTTCCCAAGTGGCACTTCCAGAGAAGTTTCTCACCCACCACTGACACATCAAGCAGGAGCATGGCAACTAACAGCTCAGCACACAGCAGGCAAAAACTGTCCCCCAGGACTGCTGCTTTGGTGGGAAGTTTCTGACCTCAAAGCCTACACGACCACGGAAGCAGAGAGCTGAAGGGGAAGAGGCAGCTCGGGAGTGTGAGCTGGGGGTGCAGAATGCCAGAGGTCACTCGGCTGGAACAAGCTGCAGACTCACACAGTGGCTGGGCTGGAAGGACCACGACGATCAGGGACTGTCTGCAGGGCCACCTGTCAGTGCTAGAAGCCATAACCCACAGTGCAGGACTGCCACTGATGCTCTTTATTTAAGGCACAAGTCCAAGCAAGAAGGGCAGTGAGCACCTCAGCTGCTCCAGCACAGCACTGATGCTCTCCACACCCATGTGAAGTGCTCCACCAGAGTGTGGCTTTCCCAGTTCTCTACAGCAGCAGCCAATTGCCACAAAGGTCTTCACAGGTCTGCAGTGGCATGGAAGCCTGTGTGGTACAGCCTGTCCCAGCACAACTGTCTTTAGCAACAGCACAAACACTTACCAGGATCGATAGGGTGATGAAGGGCACAGCACTCACACTCCACGTGCTCAGATGAAGAAACAGGAGCTGGCACACAAGCTGCCCACAGCTGGGGCAGGATATATTGATCAGACACCACAACCCCAGCAGCTGACAAGGCTCTCAGCAATGATTTCCAGCTCAGACACAAGACCTGCAAACCTCGGGCACTGAACGGATGCCAGTCAACTGCAACCCCTCTGCCTCATGCCCTGGCCATGGGATGGCACTTTTGAGGCTGGCCTAAGAGCAAGAGAGAAGCAGCAATGCCTGTTACTGCAGTGGCACTCCCAAACCCTTCTGCAGCTGACTGAATGCTGCAGAGGGACTCTTCATGAGGGTGTCTAGAGACAGGACAAGGTGAAATGGTTTGAAGCTGAGGGAGAGCAGGGTGAGACTGGAGCTGAGGAAGAAGTTCTTCAGTACAAAGGTGGTGAGACTGGCACAGGCTGCCCAGGGAAGCTGTGGCTGCCTCCTCTCTGAGGGTACTCAAGAGCAGGTTCAATGAGGCCTTAAGCAGCTGAGTCTAGTTGAGAGGTGTCCCTGCCCAAGGCAGGGTGTGGGATGAGCTCTGAGGTCACTTTCAGCCTGATCCATTCTAGGATTCTATTATTTTAGACATAATTATCCCCTGAGAAAGACTTGTCTGCAGCAAAGCCCCCATCTGGAATATAGCCTCCCTCTGATCAGAACCTCCTCTGTGAAACTAACCAGCAAATGGGGAGACTCCTGGCAGGCTGCTCTGGCCCTGCACCTTGTGTGCTGCACTAACCAAACTGTACACAGCTCCCCAGGAGCTGATCTTGGTCACTACTGAAAGTGCAGCTCCTCTGTGACTGCCCAAAGGAAGCTGGCAGCTGGAACCTGTGCTCCATTAATTCACTGTCAGTGCCTCTGGGCGAGCTGTTGAACTTGGCTTGGTCTTTCTCTATCTGCAAACATTATTTGGAAATGTTTTGGTGCAGGGGACTACCACCCTGGAAATCTCTTCCATATCTTAGAAAAACAGCCAAGAACACTGTAACTCCTTTGTTTGGATTGGCTTTTCTCTCCACTTCAGCTGCA
This sequence comes from Semnornis frantzii, assembly GCA_013399775.1. Taxonomy (NCBI): domain Eukaryota; kingdom Metazoa; phylum Chordata; class Aves; order Piciformes; family Ramphastidae; genus Semnornis; species Semnornis frantzii. The sequence goes on along the minus strand of VWYK01080445.1, from coordinate 177,414 downwards.
AGTAAGGACCCTCAGAGGGGAGTGCCAAAGTAAGCAGGTTACAACAGAGGTGCTCAAGGCTGCAGCTATGGCAGTGCAGCTCTCTGATGCCAGGCAGGCTCCTAGAAGTCGCTTGGGATTTTGCTCTCTTGCTGTCTGTTTCCACACCAATGGCTATGTCTTGGGCCACTTGCTTCTGTTCCCAAAATGTTTACAGCTACAGAGCTTCAGAATTACCTTTTGTGCTGCCAAGTCACCACACCTTGCAGTCTTTGGAAAGGTAATCCCCCTGACATTTGCTTTAAGAGTTTAGATTGGTGCCAGCTGGCTAAAGCTGGCCACCAGCATGGCCAGAACAACTCTCTGAAGCAGAAAGTACAACACACCTAACCTGTGGCAGAGCAAACCCCACGGGGCACATCCCACTAGTGGGGTGCAAATCAGCATCACTGCAGAAAGAAAGGGGCCCTGTGGAAAGCAGACATTAACACCAAGACTTCAGAGTTCACTGGAGGCAGGATGAGTTAGGAGCAGGACAGCAGCAGCAGCTCTGCTCCAGCTGTGAGCCAACCCTCCCTGGGCAGCAAGCAGCAGCTCCCACATCCAGCCCTGCCTTAGCCTCACTTTGCAGCACCTTTCCTTTAACCACCACCATTTTCTCTATCCAAACCAAAAAACATCTCAAGCAATGCCCCAGAGTCCTGCCAACCCTTTGGCTACAAATGAAGCAGCAACCTCCCAGCAAAGACAAAATAAGCAAAGTCCTTGTTCCACCCAGTCAGAGCCCAGCACACTTCCACCTGCTGGGAGCCAGGCCAGGCAGTGCCAGCAAGGCCACCACGACACTCCACAGCTGAGGTGTCTGAAAGGTGCCTAAGGCATTCAGATATGGACACATCATCAGAACCAAGGGGAAGCAGAAGGGTTTGATACAGATAAACACACAAGAGATCAGTTGGAAACAAGGCCAGAAGGTGCCTGAGCACAAGAAACACATCTGAGGCCAAAGCCAGACATAAAGATGATTTTTGGATGATCTTTGATGGGCTAAAAGACTGAGACTGAATCCAAGCACTGTTTGCCATACCTCATGTGGCTTGCTGGGCCTTCCTGGGTGCTGGGAAGTCCAAGATCTGAGAGGGAATCTGAGCAGACAGATGCAGGGGACAAGGACCTCTCCTTCTCCTCCAGCAGGTCCAGCTTCACCAAGGAGCTTGTCTCATCCTCTGAGTTATCTTCTGACACTGAGCCAATGATGAAGCGAGAGTGAGGGTTTGTCTCCAGGGGCTTAGTGGGCTGGGAAGACTCTTCCATGGCTCCAACAAATTGGGCTCTCAACACTGCAAGAGGAAAAGCAAGCAAAAAGACAAACCCTGAGGTCAGTGCCTGCTACTGGACACAGAAGAGGACATTTGATAGGAAATCTGATGTTAAAACACCACAGCTGAGCCAGGCAGGAGCCCAGGAGCAGGGCTCTGACTTCTGTTTGACAGGGACCTTGGGATCAAAGCAGCTGCTCCTTCTGACCTGTGCAGGACCTGCTACAGCTCAGAACTGCAGGAGGCACTAAAAGCAAGAGCCACAAATCCCAGACCAGTGCCTGCCTTGAAACCCCAAATCCTTCTTTCCCACTATTCCCAGGTTGTTGGTGACGTTTCAGTCCTGGCTGGACGAGGCCCCTGGCAACCTGCTCTGCATGACTCTGCTTAAGCAGAGGGTTGGACTGGGTGGGCTTGGGTCTTCCAAGCTCAGCCACTCTGTGCTTCAGCAGCATCTGAACACTGGGGCTCACTGAGCCAGGTATTGCATTGAGGTGATGGATTTGAGGTGATGGCCTCTTTTGCCAGCCCTCTCCAGGCACCAGACCATCATCTCTCACAGCTTTTCAGGACATCTCATGTTTCTTAGGAGCTGCTCTACCAGGAAGGAGCAGACACAGCACACTGGCCAGCAGCCTGCCAGCTGAGGCGAGGCAAGACCTAAAATCTGTTCACCACATGCTGCCACCAGGAGACGCTTGGGCAAGGGGCAGGGCTGAGCTCCCACAGGTTTGTCTCCCAGAATATGATCTCAGCTTCCCATGCCATGAGCTCAAGCATATCTCAAGCTAGAATTGCTGCCCCTGAGCTAAATGGCATGAAAAGTTTCAGCTGAGGCAAAGTGATCTGAAGCTTTCACCTAGAGAAGCATCCAGAGGTGCTGCACTCCTGCAGGAGTTACTGAGCACCTTCTGACAATGACTGCCTAAGACTTCTGACTGCCTAAGAGCTCTGCTGCACTCTGATCCAATTCCTCCAGCCCCTCAGAGCTGTACCCAAAAGGCAAGGAGGAGTTCCTGTGAGGACTGCAGGGGGAATCAGAGCAGCCAAGGGAGGGGATGGGAAGGTACCAGGGGCTGGGGACAGAATCAAAGCCCCCCTCTTTGGCAGCAGGGAACTGTCAGGCTGGCTGCTGGCTGCTGTAACTTTGCCCTGACTGTAACCCTTTGGTCCCAGACCATCCCTGTCAGTCAGGTAAAGTGCTGAAACTTAGTGCAATTGTCAGAGGAAAGGACAAAACTTCAGGTTTCCATTTTCCATTTTAAAAATCCTTACACAGAGGGGAGCCCTGAGAATCAAAGTCCCAGCAGGGAACAAAGACATTTTCTTCACAACCCACTAATTACAGCTGAGAAGCAGCAGGGCAGCTGGGAGCCGAAGGAGCAGCTCCCAGCACAAAGGCGGGTGGGGAATGAACACCTGGTAGAGCCCTGCCTGGCTCTGATAGCTCCACACAGCAGGAAATCAGCTCCCTGTAAAGCCAGGAGTGCACCAACCTCTTGTGAGCCTGGCAATCTGAGCAGCAATCCAGCGCCAGAGGGAACTGCAAGAGAGGAGAGGGAACAGGTCAGGGAACAGTAAGTATGGCAATGGTGGTGATGGTGATGATGGTGAAAATTCTGCCTGTGTTTTCCCAACTCTATGAACCTTTGAACACGACTGTCAAGTAAACCCCAGAGGCACAGAACAGCCTCTTGGTCAGGGTCATAGAGCAAACTGGGAATGGAACCTGCAGTGTCCAAGGGCAGCCACAGCTCCTCCTGCCAGTCCTTCACTCCAGCAGCTGCTGCTGGCACACACCTCCTGACCATGCCACCTCCAGCTCTGCTCTGACAGACACTGCACTTTGGGACCATCCTCTCTACCTATGCCTAACTCAGTCCCCTCTATTCTGTCTAACTTCTTGCCTCTGCTGCCTCCTGCACCTGCTGGTAGATCTCGGCTGAAGCTGATGGTCAGGGAAAATCCCAAAGACAATCCAGCCCCCCATGAGAACTGATGGGCACAGCTGCCACACTCTGTTCTTACAGGGAACAAGAAGACAGCAGCTTGCCTGCAAACCACACTGTGCCACGGAGCAGCACACAGCAGGATGAGGCAGGAGGCTCTGCTTCCTCCACAGCTTCTCTCTGCAGAAGGAGCTGGTTTGAACCCCAAACTCTGCACCATGCTGGCATCCTCAGCTGCCAATACTCATCCTCACTGCAGGCATTCCAGATCAGACTTGAGGTGGCCCTGGGCAGCCTGATCTAGTTGGCAGTGTCCCTGCTGGACAAGATGACCTTTGAGGGTCCCTTCCAACCCAGCCTGTGCCATCTGTGAAACCTTCTCAGTCCTGCTAATCACAGCCAAGTTCTGCCAATAGAGGGGTGCAGCAGGATGGTCTGATAGGAACACAACAGCTTTCAGCCAGCACAGAACCAACACTGGAGCATGTTCTAACACAAGTGGGCCACGGGGGGGTTAATTAGAGCACAGAGAAGGAATTCACAGGCAGTGCAACCCTTAAACACTATGCTCCTGCTTCTCATCACCAACTGAGAATTAAAAACTGCTCCGACTGGCTCATGCACTTTTACCATGAACGTCCTGCTCTAAATTATTCAGATCCAACCCCCTGTTGACATCACTACTCCCACAGACTCTAGTTTCACTGGGGCCACAAGCAGTTCATTTCACACAGATACTCCACCAGTTTAAGACTGGCAAGCTACTACTGTCAGTGTAATGCAGGGATCAACAGGGAGGCTGATCTGCCTTTGGCCAGGGTAGAGCTGGAGCAGCAGAGCAGCAGGGCAGCAGGGTGCAGAGCCTGCAGAGCAGCAGGGCAGCAGGGTGCAGAGCAGCAGGGCAGCAGGGTGCAGAGCCTGCAGAGCAGCAGGGCAGCAGGGTGCAGAGCAGCAGGGCAGCAGGGTGCAGAGCCTGCACACCTACAAACCTAAGCCACACAGGAGGCTTCCACAACCTGCAGGTAGTGCCCAGCCAGCACAAAGTTTAATCACATCTTGTTTGTGCCCACGAGCACAAAGACAATCTCCAGGTGTGTGTTTATTTACCCTGCCCTCGGAGCACTCCTGCCGTGCTGCATCCAGACGGATTCACTCCCTGCACAATGGGCAGTGCTGAGGAGCCTGGGCAGTGGCCAAACCCACTTCAGTCCTTTCTTAGCAAAGACAAACCTCTCCTCATTTCAAGAACTTGACAGCGACAAGTTTCAAGACTTTTATTTAATTGTTTGCTGTGCAGAGAAGGAAGCAGAGGCCCAGGCAGTGATGCATTTCACTCAAATACTCCCTGCGAAAGCAACACACCAAAGCCAAGGCTCCTGATCCCCAAGAGCCACACTCAGACAGCTTGACTCAAGCCTCTTGTTTGCACAGCTCGGTTCAAAACCAGTCAGTTACACAAGTAGCCCCATTCAAGGCCATTCAACAGTGCACTTCCAAGCCCTTGCAGACCAGTCCCAAAGCTGTGGGTTCAGCTGGTAACTCAACCCTGCAGTGAGTTAGGGCTAAGCTCAGCCTGTTCCAAGTGTGCTGAAATCCATTAGTCATGTTTAAATCAATGCCACAGATTGCATCAGGTTGGAAGGGACCCTCAAAGGTCATCTTACCAAACTCCCCTGGAGTCACCAGGGACATCTCTACCTAGAGCAGCCTGCCCAGGGCAATAGCAAGTCCAACCTTGAAAGTCTCCAGGGATAGGACCTCAACCGCATCCCGGGCAACCCGTCCTGGTACTTTACCACTCTCCTGGCTTTGGCTGGGGTCAAATAAAATCCAAACTTTCTCAGAGATCTCCTCACAGAAGCCTTTGGTTTTCAATGCTGCAAGTGGAATGCACCAGTCTCACCTGCAGACTGGAATCACTGTGGTTTAGAGCACAGCATCCAGCTGAGCAGAGCCGATGTCCGTGCACCACCACCCCCTCCAGATGTGCTCTGCTTCAGTGAGGTGGAATTAGACCCTAAATCCAACACTGTCTGGCATCTCAGCTGCAGCCCCTAGTTACTGCTGCAGGTGTCAACAACCTGTCACACAAGCCAGCCTTTGATGAGAGACCTTTGCTTTAAACCCCTTAAATTGATGTGATTTATAGACTGAGGCTTTGACCCTGCACACAGGAGGAAATGGGCTGAAGTGGTACCGGGGAGGGCTCAGTTGGACACTAGGAAAAACATCTGTAAGAGTGGCCAGGGATTGGAACAGGCTGCCCAGGGAGGTGGTGGAGTCCCCCCATCCCTGGAGGTGCTCAAGTAGATGCAGGTGTGGTGCCTCAGAACATCGTTCAGTGGTTGTGGCAGCTGGGTTATGGCTGGACTCAATGCGCTTGGAGGTCTTTTCCAGCCTTAATGACTCTCACTCTGTGCTCCAAGCCTGCTCAGCTACACAACTATGTTTAATCACAGCTGAATCCTCACACAGCCTGAGCCATGCTGCCCTCCCTCCTGCCAAAGGAACCAGCTCCCTGCAGAGGTCTGCAGACAGGTAGCAGCGCAGCTCAGCAGGCAGCAAGGCGCTCAGGACCCAACTCGTGTCCGTGCCACAAGCACTGAAATCTCCACAACCCCAATTCAAACAGCAACGCAGATGACTGCCCGAGGTGAGCCGAGCCCCAGCTCACTGCTCCGCAGCTCTCCTCAACGTTGTGTAGCCTGACAGTGAGACAGATGCACGAGTGAAGTTACTACAGCTCTGAACTTTCCCTATCGGTTTCACTTCGGGCTCCTGTTTATTGTCAGGCTAAAGCCAGCACTCATGGACATAACTGGAGCTGAAACCCACACTGCCAGACTGGCAGCTGCAAACACAGCTCCTGGCTTTCACAGGACACTCCACACTGAAGACGGTGACACTACTGAAAAAAAAAAGCATCATTATTTCAGTGAAAGTGAGCTGTAGGTTCCTGCAAGGACTCAGAACAGTGCCCCTTAAAAAACTGGAAAGTCCTACCTCAAGGGAAATAACAACACTAGTGCCAGGCAGAGGTTTTCTGTTCAGAGCCCAGGGATCTGTGGTGCTGCTAATTAACACAAAGGATCTTAAAACAACCAAATGGACTCTCTGCAGCCCTGCTGAATGAACACAGGTTAAAAGGATGCAAAAGAGGCACAACCAAAGGTAAAACACATGGGGTCTAAGCAGCAAGCTGACAAATTGCCTCTACTGAATACAAAAGTCATCCACATGCTCACCTATACCAGGACTGGCCGTGAGTTTCCAGATCAGGAGAGGACAGGGAGGAATTCTGCACCTCGAATGGTTCCCAACCTTCAAAGCAGGCACCTGCAGAGCTGCTGCTGTCCTGCCCCAGCAGCTGCTGCTGCTGCACTGCCAGACTCTGGGTCTCCCAACTCCCCAGCCTGTATCTCTGCCCAACCAGCGCGGCAGGGCTCACACTGCTCCACCTGGGCCATGCCTCCTGGTTAATCATTGGGCATTGCTTCACTTCCTATCCTGAAGTGTTCTCAGCAAACATCAAGCACCCTGCTAGGAGCGCACCAAAAGGGACCGCACAGGTAGGAGCCCTGCTCAGTTTTACTGCATCAACACAGACACAGAAAGCTAAACAGACACAAGTGGATTAGATGCTCGCCAGGTCTCCCCACATAAGCCATTCCTGTGCTGCTTCCAAAAAGAGCAGAAAGCCCAAACGCAGCCTGTATTAACAACATCCTACCTTGCCAAAACACTCCAGACTGCATCCAGATCCCACCCTCTGTGAGAGACCTGGGCCCAGCTGCCACGTTTTGCTGAATATTTACTGCCAGCTACGTGGGCACAGACTGCAGCCTGACCCTGGAGTATTTTCGAGATGATTTATTTCGTTTTAGAACTTTCTAAAGGAGATTTCAGAGACATCACAAAAGAAGAGATGAGAATGAGAATTTGGTTTCTTCTGCAAATCTGCTTTTACAACTTAATCTTTCCAAGTGCCCCACAGCAGGCTCCTGATCTCAGCCCCTCTGAAGAATCAGGCTTCGGACGCTCCCCCCCAGTCCCTGACACACCCCCAAGAGGGCAGGAGAATGCCCATGAAGCCGAGGGATGCTCGGGCTGGCACAGCAAGCGCCCCATGTTCTGCTCCGTGCCGAGCTGCTGGCTCCGGAGCGATTTTCTGTGAATCAGCTCCGTCCCACGGGGCACGGCCACAGCCAGCGCCTTGTGCCGTGCCGGAGCCTCGAACGCAGCCTCCGCCGGGGCAGGCGGGAGGGGCGCAGCGGGTGGGAAGCGGAGAGGCCACCGGAGTGACCGGCCCCGATGAAGCGCCGCCCGCTGCACGGCGGATCTCCGGCGGCCCTCGGCCCCGCCGCGGACAGCAGCGGCGAGGCACCGGGAGGAAACCGATCAGCTCTTCCGGTCGGCTGCCCGCGGCGGATCCCCGCGGATGGAAACCCTCTTCCCGCCCTCCTCACGTCGAACATCCCCGAGCACCGCCCGGCTCTGACAAAGCCGGCGGCGCGGCGCGGCACGGCATGGCACGGCACCGCTGAGCGCGGCGCTCCGCCGCCTCCCGCTGGCACGGCACGACACAGCGCGGCCCGCGCTCCCCC